>MU860206.1:0-47259 GCA_033296875.1 Achaetomium macrosporum | reverse complement strand
CTAGAATTACTCTAGCTTCGGACGAAAGAGAAGCCATGATTTTTTGTGGAAGAATCTAGTGTTGAATATGGAAGATACGTGTCGCGGTGGAAAAGTGGCCGGCTCGCTTATCATGTACGTATATTTAGTCACTACAGAAGTGGACAAGATTGAGACCATAAGGTACGAATTAAACCTGCAAGAGAGCCGGTTTCCATCATCGATACTCGTACTAGTAGTACTGATGACGTCCGCATTATTGCCGAACCTCAGACTGGCGCACAAATGACACAGTACTAGTAGTCCTTGCCACTACATGCCCGAATAAGGTAGTTTGAAAACATGGGACTTTACCCGAGCTGCCTACCTGGAGGTAGTGGTATGAACTTCATGCACAGACAATGGGGTCAACAGGCCAATGAACAGACCATTAGCAGCCGAACATCAGCACACCGCTCCGTTCTCTGACCCCCGGGATCTCAATTGCACAGCGCCCACTATCAAGCGGATCCCGGATACCATTTCCCGCCACAAACAGCCCGCCCTGAGGCCGTCACACAGCCGATCTCGCCCGCTGGTGTACCCTGGTTCCGATAACAACCAGCAAGCAAGCGGGGAAACGGCGTCGAGACAGTCAAATGCCGGAGTCGCCAAGATGGAACGCCGTCCGGCGAGCGTGGAACTGGAAGCCCAGGCCAGCCCGTTACGATCCGGAGAAGCCTCCCGAGTTCACTGTCTGGCTCAACATTCTGTTTGCTTTTGTGAGCCACATCAGTCCTCCTGTACGTTTGTAATGGCACATTCCTTAGGCTGACTGGTGTTTTATCCCAGGCATCCTGTTTCACGGTATCGAACCTCTACTACAACCAGGCCATCCTCAACCGCATCGCCGAGACGTTCGACGTCACTTTTGAAAAGGCCTCGTCGGTCGCTACCCTGATGCAAGCCGGCTATGCCGGTGGGCTCCTGCTCATCTGCCCGCTGGGCGACATCTTCCCGCGTCGACCCTTCATACTCGCCCTGGTCGGGTTCACCGCAACCGTCGTAAGAAATCCCTCATCTCCTTTCCCGCATTAGGCATTGCTACTAAAAAAAGAAAAAAACATCAAAATTTCCAGTGGCTAGCACTCTGCCTAACAACATCCTTCCCCCTCTTCAGCGCCATCTCCTTCCTCACCGGCTTTACGACCGTCACGCCGCAGCTCATGCTCCCGCTCGTCGGCGACCTCGCCCCGCCCCACCGCCGCGCCAGCTGCCTCGCTATCGTCGTATCGGGCCTGTCCCTCGGCGTGCTGGTCGCCCGCATCCTGGCCGGCGTCATAGCCGCCTACACGGCCGACTGGCGGGGGAGCTACTGGTTCGGCTTGGGCGTGCAGTGGCTGGTGCTGGGTCTGCTGTATGTCTTTTTGCCGGATTATCCGAGCAAGAACCCTGGCGGCGGTGAGGAGAAACTGAATTATGTTGGTATTTTCGTGAGCATTGGGGGGTTGCTGGTCACGGAGCCGCTGCTGCTGCAGGCGGCGCTGGTGGCTTTCTTGCTGAGCGCCGTGTTCACGTCGTACTGGACGACGCTGAGCTTCTTGCTGTCGAGTCCGCCGTATGAGTACTCGAGCATGGTGGTGGGGCTCTTTGGGTTGATTGGCGTCGTGGTGATACTCGCTGCGCCCGTGTACAGCCGGCTAGTGATCGACAAGGTGGTGCCGCTGGCATCGGCGGTTGCGTCGTTGACGGTCGAGCTCGTGGGCGTGATTGTCGGCACCTTTACGGGGTCGTTCCACGTTGCTGGGCCGGTGGTCCAGGCGATCGCGATCGACCTTGGCTTTCAGTTCACGCAGATCGCGAACCGCTCGGCCATCTACAGCATCCAGCCGAAGGCGAGGAACAGGGTCAATACCGCCTACATGGTGATGTCCTTCTCGGGGCAGTTGACAGGCACGGCGGTTGGAAACAGGCTGTATGCCCAGGGCGGATGGGTGTATAGCGGGAGTTGCAGCAGTAAGTTTCGACTTTGTGAGGCGGTTGATTGCATCCGTTTGACACTTACTTGCCCACAGTCGCATTTATCGGGCTTGCCATCATTATTAGTCTTGCCCGCGGGCCGAGAGAGACCGGGTGGATAGGGTGGTCTGGAGGATGGGCGATACGCCGAGATGATCTGTCACCCCCAGAGAAACCAGAGAAAGGATCGGACACTGAAGCGGATGGGGAAAGCGTTCAAACTGAAGCAGCTGCTGGCATTGAAAATGAAGATAAGGGAAGTACAGAGGCAAGGTGATTGGGTTCTAGAGACAGAAGAACCGCTATGTACTACTGTGCTGCACTGGAATATTCAAATCAATAGCCATTGGATTGTTTATTTGTCAACCTCTCGCGAGCACACAGGCACCACAAAATAAGTTGATACTGTGTACACAGCGACTTGTACTGGATGGAAAATTCCAGGCTGTTACATTGACTGGACACTTATCCCTTGGAGCCACCTTGACTTCAGGCTGCCAGACCGTTCTGGACGGCCGCACCTGCCCCGCTTGGTCGTACTACTCCAATCCGTGCATATCCTGATCGTACCCGGATTCCACCAAGATCTCGCATGTTTTCCCGTCTTTGACACCAGCACTGCAATGCATCGTGGGGCAAGGGGCGATCCCCGGCTGTAGCGCATGGTTTCGTTCTGGGTTTCAGAAACAATTGAAACGAACCCAGGAGGAGCCCCCTGTCCAACCCTGTGTCACCATTGGAGCTGCCTCAAACCTCCCCTGGTGACGAACAACACCACACCAAAATGAGCTGACGAATAGCAAAAGGAGTCTTCCCAGGACTCGTATGCAACTGCCGCAACAGGGTGGGACCATGGGGTTGAGGCTCAAAAATGGAGATCACCGTTCATCCCAGCTCTGGATCTGGGGCTTGTCTAACAACCTTAAGATGAGCTCGAACCCCCTTGCTTTTTGCTGGGTGAGGCTGAGTAACGCACAATAACAATGACTCGACAAAGACACCGCAGGAGGCAGCGTGCATTTGGATCGCCATCTGTTCTCCTCGAATCGAGGGTCAATGAGGGGGCGCCCGACGACGAGGGCGTCGAGGGGCCGGAGGATGATGATGATTTCGAAGATTTAGCTCCCGGCAAGGGGAAAGGCAGAGGGAAGGGAGACTCGACCACGGCTCCTCCTCTTCCTCCCACCAGCCTACCGACCTCGGAAAGCCTCACATCAAGTTCATCTTCATCTGAAGGGCAGATCCCGGCCGAGACAACATCGATTCTCTCGTCTCCTACGAGCATCATCTCTTTGGACGAGCCCCGGGCCACGCCGCTGCCGCCGTCATCGACATCGAGCTCTTCCAGGGCGTTGGTTACGGTCACCGAAACGGCGAGTATTTCATCAAAGACAGGTATGTACATGTACAATGCTTGAATTCTCACTCCCAGCTGTCCTTGGGCAGTCTTTAGGATGAAAACTAATCCAGACAGAAGCAAAAGTCTTACATTCTACTGCTGCCCCGTCAAGTGTCCCTATCATAGCGCAAAGTGGTAGTAACGGCCTGTCTGCTGGACAGATTGCTGGGATCGTGGTCGGCTTGATCGGTATGAACTGCATGACCTTGGTGTCTCTGATGCGTTATTCGGTGACCGGTGACGCTTATTCTTTCTCCACCAGTATGCCTTCTCCTCGCGGCCGGCTCCGCCTTCCTAGTATACCGCAGACGAAGACGTCGTTATATTGCCAATCAACGCTCCACATCCAGATCCTCCGCCGCCCGTTTGACGGCCGATCCACGTCCTCCGCCGCGGGACCCGATCAGCAACTTGGACCAGGCAGCAAAGGACGTGGAAGAACCGCTCCCAGAGCGCGAATCCCACCTCTTCAACAACCCCGTCGGCCTAGGCATCCTCCAGCAGCCCAAGCCAGCAGCAGCCCGCATCTCCCGGTGGCTCACCGAGTTCAGACAGTCTTACCTCCCATCGCCCCGCTCACCCCGCTCACCCCGCCGTCGGCCCTCAGTAGTCCAGGCCCCCTACTACCCAGATGGCAAATATGTGGACGATGATGATGACGCTTTCTCCGACACTTCTTCCATCCTATCCCCAGTGACTTTTGTCACCCGCCACACGAACAGCACCTACCTCCCCCCGACGGCACTCACACATCCCAGCGTGCCCAAACTACTAGCTCAGCAGCAGCAGCAGCAGCCACAGCAGCAGCTGAGCGGGCTGGGGATGCATCTCAAGTCACCTACCAGCACCAGTACCAATACTACTACCACCACTACTAGTAGTAGTAGTACTGATGACGGGGCGAGTGGGGAGCAAACAAACATCCGGGTCCTTCTCTCTCCGCTGGGACCGATCTTCCCCCCGGCCGCAAGGCTGTCTGGTTTTGGAGGTGGACGCCCTCGGTAATGTAATGGTTACGCAACGTGCGAGATTGAAGTTGGGCCACTGGTGTAAAACAGAAAATGTATTGATACTGTATGTATGTACCTACTAACTACTATCAGCGACAGGACGTTATATAGAGGGATGCTATTGGGGAACAGCGAGGCGTCAGATTGGTGTGTTAAGGGGTCTTACTAGTATGAGTACTACTTTAGGTACCTATATAGGAACACTTTCAACCTGTCACTGTTCGTCCCTGGACCCGCGAGCTCCCACCACGAGGCAATCAGGCGACAACTCGCTGAGCTCAGCGCAGCCGTTGTATAAGTTACCTATGTTAACATCACGTTCTAAGTCAGAATCATGTCCCAGTAGACATCATATTCACATCAATGAGCGAGTCACGACCCGGAGGTCAACGTATACGGAACAGCACCCGCTTAAGCCGGACGGAATGCATGATGAGCACCAATCTCTGCCTCTATGTGCGAGCAAACGGAAATATACTGTTACAGTCTATTGCTCCATTTCATTATTCTTATGTTTTATCATGATAGATAGCAAACAAGATCGCTGCTCGCTATGCAGAGTGGAGTGTGTCTTTCTAGAAGAGCAAGACCCAGGCCGCCTCAATCGCGCCGCGCCTGGCCGGCAAAAATCATCCCGCCCTGTCCTGTGCAGCCAGTTCCGGTCCGTCCCGCCCGTCCGCCCTTAAAAGCAAAGCCATCAACCCGCCCCAGACCGAGCCTCACGCACACGTAGTCGGGGCCCCCGGTCGATCTATCCGATGAAACGCCCCGCTGAACCATGTCCCCTTTCCTTTTTTGAGTGCCAAATTAGAAGAGACATAATAGAAAAGACATAGGAAAGTGGGAAAAAGGAAAAAAATACAGCGACATCTGAAATATCTCCCATTTTACTTCCGGCATTCCCTCATGATTTCTTGGGATCGCATTCAATCCCCCGATCACGGTGAACCCGAATCCAACGCATGGCCAGCTCTGCCTCCAATTCGCACAGGGGGTATCATTCCAAGAACGCAGAGAGGAGGACCGAGATGAAGGAGAACATGTCAGGGAAATCGGGGCCCGCACTGTCGTCAGCTTCAAGCAGCGACAGCAGCCCCGTCGGAATGAGGGCCTCCAAGCAGCTCCAGAACCTTGTTGACCACCGCGCTCGGGTATCCCCGGCTGAGCATCTCGGTGACCACGGCCTTGGCGTTCTTGCGTTCCTGAACGGCGAGGAAAGCCCGGGTCATGGCCTCGTACGTGCTCGGTTCGCGCCTCTCCCGGCCAACGGCAGCGTAGATGGCCTCGGCCTTGGCGATGTTCTTCTCCGCCGCCCAGCCGTGGATGAGCGTGTTGGCGATGTAGGGGGTGAGCTCCACACGCTTGGCACGCATCTCCGCGAGGAGAGGCTCGGTGGCCGCAACCTGGTGGTTGGCGACCATGGCTTCAAAGAGGGCCTGGAACAGACACGGGTTCGGCGGCACGGTGTCATCCTTCATGACGGAATCGAACACACGGCGGGCGCCCTCCATGTCGTGGAGAACGCAGCCGCGGGCGTGGATCAACGACGCGTAATGGACAGGTTCGGGTTTCTGACCGCTGGCCCGGATCATGTTGAGGACCGCCTCGGCGGCGTTCATGTCGACGGGCTCCAGGGTAGCGTGAGTGTCAACGAGAAGCTTGAAGGTGTGGGCAGTCGGCGCGATGCCCTTGGTCTTCATGCGCTCGTAGTACTCCAAAACCTTGGTCTTGTCCCGCTTAGTTGTCAAGAAGAACTGCATCATGCTGTTATACGGGGCCGGGCGAGCTTTGTAGTTCGGCATCGACTCCATCTCGTCGAACAGCTCCTCGGCGAACTTTTCGTCGCTGACTCGGCACAGAGCGTTGACAATCGTCCCATACGTAACCGAGGTGGGTTTGATCCCCAATGTCCGCATCTCGGCGAAGTAGAAAAGGCAGTCGTCAATGCGGCGGGCCTTGCCGAGCTTTCCGATTAGCGCATTGTACAGGAACGAGGTCGGCTCAACACCTTCGGCCTTGGCGCGGATGAAGATCTTGACAGCCTCCGAGGCCTCATCGAATGTCTTGGTCGACTCCTTCAACGTGGTGATATAGAGCCCGTAGGTGTTGGCGGAGGGCGTCGAACCCATGGCAAGCAACTCCTGATGGTACTGCTCAGCCAGGTTTCTGTGGCCCAGGGTGAGACAAGCGCCAACCATGGCATCTAATATCGAGGCCCAGCCGTAGCGGACTACCGCGTACTGAGGAAGCGGGGGAACGTCGGCACGCGCCATAGAGAGGATTTCCTGGCAAAGGTCCAGCTTCCTCTCCCTAGCGGCGGCTGAAATGAGCTTCGCATACGTGATGTAGCGGGGGTGGCGACCGGTGCGGCGCACGTTCCGGAAGCGAGCGAGGGCCTCGTTCAGCCTCGGAGCCTTGCGCCCACGGCTGCCCTCCAGTTCCTCAGCGATGTAGAATGACCCCTTCACGTCAGTATTGTGGGCATATGGGTCAAACGTGTCCTCGGAGGGCCGGGAGACTACTGAAGGGGTTGAGGGATACGGTGACGCTGGGAACGACTGCGGAATATCCGGGACCGGTGTAGGAGCAGGAATTGTTCGAGGATCGGTAATCCCCCGGGCGGCCATAAACCTCGAGATGAACTCGGCGCCTTCCTCGATTTCATCGGACAGCTGCGACTTGTTGACCGCGCTCTCGCGGATTCGCTGAAACATGTACTCTGCTTGAATCAAGCCCTTGAGGACCTGGCCAGAGCCAATCATGGCAACTGCGTACATGGCCGTAGGCTCGATGAACGACGCTGTCGGCTTGACTTCGGGGCTGCACAAGACGTCCCAATACCGAGCAGCATTTGCCACATCGCCTTCGCGCACGCTCATTGCGAGCATGGCAATGGCTGAAGTCGCCGAGCCGCTCGAGGGGCCGATGTTGGCATAGGCAGCTAGAGCGGTCTGCCTGTCTCCGTGATCCGCAGCAACGGTCGCGACTTCGCCAATGGCCGAGCTCCTCGAGTCATTCTCAATCCGTTGGGCCCACTGGAGAGCTTCCCGGTAAATGCCACGCTCGATGAAGCCCTTGACAAAGCCACCCGCAATGAGGGCGTCCTTGATCTCAGAGGCTTTGACACCGTACTCCTGTACGATCTTCTGATAGAACTTCATGGCGCCTCCAAGCTTGTCGGAAATGACGTACGCGTTGATCACGGCCGCATAGACTTGAGCATCGAGCCGATCCTTCAGCGTTTTCTCGCCCTTGTCGTTTGCGATCGCCAGGTTGCGGTACTCATTGTAGCACTCGACTGCACTGACAAGGTCCCCAGAGTTGGCAAAAGCCGTGATCATGGCGGGGAAGGTGGCAGCAAAAGGCGTCATCTGGCTGGCCTCCATGTGTTCGAATAGTTGCAGCATATCCGAGACCCGGCCAGCTTGAGCACAAGCCGAGATGAGCTGGTGGTAGGTCTCGGACGAATACAGCGCCTTATTCGACATGACCGAGGTCTCGAACAGCCTCATGGCCAGGTCCAAGCGGTCATCCTCAAGCAACATGGCATGTTCCAGCTCATGGGAGGCAAGCATGAACTTGCCAGGCTCGTCCATCCCGCCGAAACGCAGCCGCTTGTCCTCGAGAACCCGCTTAAGAGACACGATCTCGAGCGAGCGGGATGCGAGGAGGCCAACAAGGATGTTGTAGGTATCGCTGTCAGGCGAGACCTTCCGGCGCAACATGTCCGCGTAGACATCCAGGGCCTTGGTGACAATTTCCCACTTCTCCGAGGGTAGGTGGATGGCGGCCATGAGCAGGGCATTGTAAGCCGTTGCAATGGGGCGAACGCCACCGACCAGCATGGCCTCGAAGACGGCGGGGATCTCAGCATACCGTCCAGCCTCGGAAAGCTTGGTGAGGTGGTCGGCGTAGGTCTCGGATTGCGGGTCGACGGGAGGTGTGACGGTGCGGGCAACGCTGCCCGGCGTTGCCGCCTGCGAGAAAGGTGTGACAGACCGTGACCGAATTTCTTCGGCCAGCTTCTCTGCCACTTCCGGGGAAGTCGCTCGTAGTGATTCGACCTTCTCTTCCAGTTCCTCTAGTCTCTTCCGAGCCTCGATCTCCTTCTCAATTGCTGCATCGATGTGCGCTAGGGCGGCCTTTGCCTCCGGTGGCACACCCGGGGCAGTCGAGATGTCATCGTGGCTGCCGGACTCCTGACTCTGGAGGGCAAGGGTCTTGGCGTTTTCGGAACCGAGGAGGACGGAGGCTGGCGTAGGCTTCCACTCGATGCGCTTGGGAAACTGGAACTGCACCCACTCCTTCTCAGCCTCGCCGCTCGCCTGGGACTTTTGCAGATGCTCGAAATAGGCATCTAGGCCGCCATGGCTGGCAGCCTTATCAGGGCGATGGTGCTCTAACGAGCTTGCGGCGGGGAGGTTGGAGGTGTGGAAGGCCGACTGAAGCCCAAAGTTCGCAAACCGGCCAACGACGCGAGTGTTGTTGTTGTTGTTGCGCCGCCGTGCGAACGACGGGCGGTTCTGTGAGTTTAGAACATGCTGAGGATGGGTGGCAGCTACGACCGATTGGGCGTAGCCGTGGGTGAAAGACTTTGAAAATCCTTGTCGGATAAAGCTTTGGAAAACGGTCGAGTAAACGGAGGGCATTTAGGAGACGCCTGGCAAAGGGGGATTCTGGAGAGAGAAGGTCAGCAGCCATACTTCGCAAACGGGGTGCAGCTTGGAATTTGCGGAGCCGCGGCCACGTAGATAGGGAGCAGTGACTGCCCACGCGACAGCACACGAAGCCCCGAGGAGACACGGTGAGATGAATCAGACTTACAAGGAAAGACTGAGAGATGCGCAATTGCAGGTTCATTTGACGACAGTGAAGCCGCCAAACAAACGCGCGATCCTAGGTGTGGTTGAAACTACTTCAAAAGGCTTGGAAAATAATCAAGGGGAAGAGAATGAAGCTGGGAGTGCTGAGTGTCAAATAATTCTGACCCCAAGGACTGGATGGATTGCTCAGCGCGGGACGCGCAGGTGGATTACGAACTTTTTTCCCGCTCAAGCAACGGGTGGATTCGGAACGGACCCAGGCCGTGACTCCTTAACTAGCGGTGGTCAGACGGCACCAAATCAACATCACAGCAAGAAAAGCTGCAGCTTGATTAAAATGTACATGAAGCTCGGGGTTGCTTGACTGTCAACTTCATTTCCCTGTTTTTGCATACAAGATGGAGGGGGTTTGATATTGCAGCAACATGTCTAACAATACCACTGTAAAGTCTGTCACGACAGCGGAAGTTCCACGCCATCTGTGTTATGCTTATCGATAACTACTGCCATGTTCCTGAGAAAAGAGGAGATGGCGTTTCGAGACAGGCGAGATAAGTTGGCATCCAAAGAGCAGCGGAGGCATTTCGCCAGATTCATGCGGCCGCTGCCCATCTCTGCCATCGAGATCTCACAAACCAGCCTGCTCGAGGATGACGACTGAAACCGCCGCCGCGGATGCCTCGGGACCGGGTGAGCGGGGGATGGCTCCGGGCTCCACGTCAAACGAAGACAAACCGGGCTCGAGAAACGTGGAGGACGGTGTGGTGGCGCGGGGAACGCGATCCCGCCCTTCTCCATTGGATCGGGACAGCGCAGGCCTCTCAGCTGGCAGATGCCTGGTCTGTTAGTGCCCTAGCACACGGCAGTCTCTCTGCCACTTAGTTCTGACTATGCATGAGGCCTCAGCACTCGCCCCCTAACATGCCGAGCCCTCGGAGCTCGCACTCGTCAAAGCCCCGACCACGCTGGCGGAGCCGTCACCAAACGAGCTGGGATAACCTGCGCTTAGGGTTCAAGGTTGGCAAGGAAGCCCAAGGCGAATGTGACATTTCTCGGTCAGCACCAGGCCGAAAGAGGCAAGGACAGGGAATCTCTCAGAAGCATTTGTTCAGCCTCATGGAACCCGCTCGCGTGCTCATTGGAATGAGGCCTCAATTGATCAAGCATATCGCAGCAACGGGGGCGCCGTAACTGAGAGTCCCGAGGAGAAGCAGGCTCGGCATTGGATGCTAAGTATGTCAAATTTCTAGAGTGCCCGGCTGGGCCTCTGCGTCGAGATTGTCCTCAGGTACATTGCACAGTACACAGTATCGAAGGCCCTGAATACCTTGCGGATCCCTTGGGGGTCACATGTGCGTGAAGCAACGAAAATTCACCGCAACGAGTCGGCTTGATGTTGCACGGGCCGGCGTGGCGAGCGATCTGTGAGCCACCCCACGGAACCCAGCCCGCTCCCGTCGATCACCGAATTCCCCCGGCGCTGGCCAAAGCGGTGTCGAGACTGCCAGGGTACGGCAACCAGGACTTCCAGGACGTATCGAATCCAAATCCTCAAGTCATCACGTCTATCCTCCGTCAAGCGTTTGCTGGACAGGGCTCCGCCCGACAGCATGCGCTTTCACAGGCGGATGCACTGGCCGATATCAGGAGAAGTCTAGTGAGGCCGGTATCGTCGATGCCGGGCGGTTGTCTACCACAGTAGGTACTCAGTGCTCCGACGTTAGCCAGAGTCTGTGTTCAGTGAGCAAATCGCGACTCAGAGCCCGAGCCATCTCACCTGTCGCGAGTCCAACGTCATCATGTCCTGATGAAGTTGGGCTGTCACTGTATCGAGTTGGCCCCGCATTTTCTGTCAAAACCCCGAGTCGGGCTTGCCCCGCATCCGGCCAAATCCCGCTCCTGAAGCCAGAAACTCGGGGGAGGAAAGGTTCATAGGACTCGGCCAGGGCAAGTCCGGAACTTACAAGAACGGTCAAACTACAGCAGTTACGAAACACCTTGAATCAGCCCTCCGAACCTTACGCAACACAGTTGACTTTTGTACCGGGCTCAGACAGGTCTTTGCCAGGACACTTACCGCAATATCTGCCTGTTCATTTAACTGTTGACTCCTTGTTTACTTTCCCTAAGTCTCACGTCTCCACGGCACCCAAGGTACCTCCGCCAAACATGGCTGACCGGACCGTTGTTGTGTCGGCGCCCGGAAAGGTGCTGCTCGCTGGTGGATATATTGTTCTCGACCGGAAACACACGGGTCTGGTCTTTGGCCTGAGTGCACGCATCCACGTGCTCGCCCAGGAGATCCATACCAGCGAAGGCGTCCATATCTCCGAAATCGTCGTGCAGAGCCCCCAGTTCCTCAATGCCACCTGGAGATACGGCTACCACCTCGTCGATGATGGCGGTGGCATCAAGGTCACCCAGCTGCAGTCGTAAGCTTTCCCCTCCCCTCAAACAGCAGGCCTGGATCTCACTCACGCTTCAATAGGGGCGTCCCGGTGGACTCGAACCACTTCGTCGAGACAACACTGAACTACGTACTCAGCTATATCGCCGAGATGGACAAGAGACGGCGTGCTCACGGCTTCCAGCCCGCGTCTCTTGTCATCCTCGCCGACAATGACTACTATTCCAAGCAGAAGCAGTCAGCGGAACGACCCTCATCTAGCTCGTCAGCTGGCGAGACCCTGCCACCAACCACCTCTGAAGAGCACGTATCTTCGAACAGCTCCTCGACAATCCGGCCCAAGGATGAGACCCCGTCGACCACCAAGACCGAGAAACCACCCCGGCCACGCTTCCGCCACTTTGGCACCACTCTTCGCGACGCGCACAAAACAGGCCTCGGCTCCTCCGCCGCCCTCGTCACCTCGCTAACCGCCGCTCTGCTCTCCCACTACCTCGCTCCCTCCCTCTTTGACCTCGCCACTCCCCAAGGCAAGCGCGTCCTGCACAACCTGGCCCACGTAGCGCACTGCTCGGCCCAAGGCAAGATCGGCAGCGGCTTCGACGTCGCCAGCGCCGTCTACGGCTCGTGCCTCTACCGCCGCTTCAGCCCCACCCTCCTTTCCAGTCTGCCGAACCCGGGCGAACCGGGGTTCGCGTCGGCTCTCGCAGAGCTGGTGAACGCAGGCAAATGGGACTGTGAGATTCAGAAGGAGAAGGTCGGCCTGCCGCCCGACGTGGCGATCCGCATGTGCGACGTCGATTGCGGCACGCAGACTGTGAGCATGGTCAAGAAGGTGCATGCGTGGCGGGACGGGAATCCGGACCTTGCGGCCAAAGCGTATCACGATTTGCAGAGCAAGGTGGATGATTTGGCGAGGGTGTTGAGGGAAGGCAAGACGGAGGAGATCCCTGCCGTGATGGGGCCATTCAGAGATCTTATGCGAAAGTTGGGGCAGGATTGCGGAGTGCCGATTGAGCCCGAAAGCCAGGAAGGGATGTTGAACGCGCTGGAAAAGCTGGATGGGGTCTACGGAAGCGTGGTACCTGGGGCGGGCGGGTATGATGCTGCTGCGGTGGTGATGAAGGACGATGAGGAGACGGAAAAGAAGGTAAAAGGGTTCCTGAGGGAGTGGAGTGCGAAACACGAGATCCAGGTGCGGCTGATGAGGGTGAAGGGAGAGACGGATGGAGTGAGGAAAGAAGACGTGCGGGAATTCAAGTTGTGGACTCATTGCTGCTAATGGGAAGCGCGATGGGGGATACTGGTCAGACAAGAGGGGCAAAGCCTCAAGGACAGCCAGAGAGCCTCCAATAATGCTAGAAACCAGTCTCAAACCCTCGGTTGAAGCCGCTATTCTTGAATCGGTGTATTGCCTTGTTTTTATTTTCTCTAACGCTATTATTAGATGATCTGACGGCTTTAGCCAAATGCCTGCGCTCAGCAGCAACACTTCTCCTATGCCCTTCGTGACATAGCTGATACACTATCCGAGCAGACGCAGGTCATGCCTTCCCAACTTAATCCTTCACCCCTTTAACAGCTTCTTCATGGAAGGCCACGCACCAAAACCCTGGACCAAAGAAAAAGGGAAACGCGGTATCACACACCAAAAGCCCTGTTTTCCCGAAATCCCCAGCTTTATTTTTCAACGACCGCGCTCCTCTCACCTCAGCTTACATCCCAAGCAGGCCTTTCTTCCCAATGGACACGTCGCCGCCAGGGGAAGGCGACAACGGACTCACAAGGCTTCCCAGCTGGAAGTCAAACTCCATATCCAACATCAGATCCGACCCCTTCTCCATAACACTCGTAGCACCAGTACTAGCACTGATTGGCAGTGATGTTGCCGGCTGAGTGGAACGAGCGGGATCTGGTAGACCAGTTCAAAGGAGTGTCGGCCAAATTACGAGAGAATATGGTCAAGGAAACAAAGGGGCGGCATGGGAACTCGAGAGGCTCATTCACCAAAGTCTCCGCTCCTTGGACGCTCCCTTTTGTAAAGCAGACATGCAGTGCACGACGGGTCCGGCATAAAGAAAAGGTTGGGGGGCGCATAGCCGAGGGAGGGCGAAAAATGTCAAAGAACATTTACCACAGCATCGGATCGCCGGTTCCGTGCCGCGGGAGTATGCTCCCTGACTTGAGAGACGATCTAAGTGTAAGGGGGCCTGGAATGTGAATGGACCGTGGAAGCGAATCCCGACGTGGCTCAAGCCGTTTCCGCACCTCCTCAACCGGAATCTTGGAATGCGTCTCAATCATCAAGGGTCTCGTATGAGACAAATCCAAATTTCACGCGCCTCAGAAAGATAGAAATGGTTGTTGGGGAATTAGTCTAAAACCTGTGTTGTGCGATTGGCGATATCCCTTGCCGAATTCCTCCCTGCGTTAGGGTTCAAAACTCTATTTAGGGTAGTCCTTCAAATGATAGCTCTTCAACTTGACGAATTGGTCGAAGCCATATCTGCTCAGGGTGACACCCTTTCCGGAGTTCTTCCAGCCAGTCCACGCGAGGTCCTGCATGTCTGTCAGTAACGTTCCTGAAGGACTACGAGGCCGCATCCGACTTACAGGGCTCGGGAAATCGCAGCGGTTGACGAAGACGGTCCCCGCCTCAACAGCCTCACACAACTCATAGCCTTTCTCAGTATCTTTCGTCCAAATACTGGCCGTCAAACCAAACTCGCTGTCGTTCATCAATTCCACCGCCTCCTCATCGCTCTTCACCTTCATGACTGGGATGACGGGCCCGAACGTCTCGTCCTTCATGACCGTCATGCTATGGTTGACGTTTGTAAGCAGCGTTGGAGCAATGAAATTCCCTCTTTCTGGGAGATTGTCAAACGTTTCGGTTGCTGGGGTAGCATTGACGGCGCCCTTGTCCAGCGCATCCTTGATATGCGCCTGGATCGTCTCTTTCGAGCGCTTTGAGATGACTGGGCCCAGGTGCGTGCCCTTGTCGAGAGGGTCTCCAAGCTTGTATCCCTTGAGGACGTTCTGTACTGCGGAGATAAATTCATCATGAATCTTCTCATCAACGTAGACACGCTCTATTGAACAGCAGCTCTGGCCCGAGTTGAACACGGCACCATCGACGATCTCCTCAGCCGCCCAAGCGATGTCAACATCTCCGCGAACGTAGGCGGGATCCTTCCCTCCCAGCTCCAGCCCGACATTGACGATGCGGGTCGATGCTGCCCCCTGTACGGCCAAGCCGCCAGCTACCGAGCCTGTGAAGCAGATCAGAGCAATTTTTGGATTCCTGACTATCGATTCGATGATGATGGGCGAACCGGAGTGGAAGTACTGGATGACGCCATGAGGCAGACCGGCGTCAGTGAAGGCCTTGGCGACCTGCTCGACAACGGTGGGCGTCTGGGGAGATGGCTTGAGAATGACAGAGTTGCCGCAGAGCAGTGCCGGTATCAACGCGTTGACGAGGATCAAATATGGATACTGGTAGCGCATTGTCAGTCCTTATCTCGCCGAGGACCCTTTGGAAGGACCAACATTCCAGGCAAAGATGATGAGGACGGGTCCAACAGGCACCTTGCGGATGAACCTCTTAAAGCCCTTTTCTGCCTCTCCTGGGGTGTCCTGCAGGACCTCGCCACTGATCTTGAGGAGATATTCCGCTCTCTTTATGGCAGTGGAGACTTCCTTGGCCGTGTAAGCGATGGGTCGGCCCATCTGGACGGTGAGCTCCGTGGCGAGCTCATCTTTTCTCTCGTCGAGTAATTTAAGAGCTCCCTTGATGATGTCCTGCCGTTGCTTCAGCGTAGTCTTGCGCCATGAATTGAACGACTGTGTGGCGATATCCGGGAGCTGCTCGAGTTCCTGCGGCGAGATGCCATTGCGCGTGAGGATGGGCTCATCGGTTGTGGGCGAGATCGTTGTGATCACTTCAACCGACATGATTGCAACTGAACTGCGTTCGAATTTAGAGATCGGCGTTTACAGGATGTCAAGGTTTAGATAAACCGAGAGCGGATCGCAAAGGAAAGAAGGGAGTTGGGAAGAGCAACGGCTCTGAAGCTGCTGACAGACTGCCCCTCGCCTCCGCCCCTCCTACCTCCCCCTAGCCGTCGCGATAAGATTAGATAGAATGATAAGATAACAGCCGGCAGGCAAAAGGTACATGTACTTAGGTGGGAGGTTTTGGACAGCTGACAGTCTTTTAGTTGAAGGCGCAACGGTGCCTGTTACGAGAATAAATGCCCATAATATGGGGCAAATTGATGATAATTCTTCTCCAGGCCGGAAGCATCAACTGCTCGAGCTGCAGCCCTGCGCGCTCTAGAGTCTTTCATTTCTTAGAGGTACAGTACTTACTGAGCCCATCTGCCTGGGTTGCGGTGCACAGACCCCTGAAAGAATCCGCCTCGAATTTCAGCCGTAAAGTTAACTGTCTTGTACTGTACTTTTCTCAGCACCGTTCAAGTTTGCTGCTACTTCCACCATGTCCTCCGACAAACGCAACCAATTCCTCGATGGGGGCGACAGCGACGATGATGCTGGCCATGGCTATGACTCAGAAGACGATATTCAGAAGGGTAGCCGGAGTGTAAAGCGGAGGAGGGTCGAAGACGACGAGAGCGAAGCCGAAGAAGTCAGCGACCAGGAAGACGGCGACAACGAGGATGGCGGCGCAAAGCTGACGGAGGGCATAAGGGAGTCCGCAGCGGCCGGCGAAGGCGGGGAAGAGACGGAACAAAGGCCGGGGAATGAGAGATCGACGTCAAAAACAGAGCTCCCTGGTGTATCCAAACCCCTCACAAAGAAGAATCTCGTTGCGACTGAGGCTGCCATCAAGAAGTCTGGCGTTATCTATCTGTCGAGGATTCCTCCGTTTATGAAGCCTGCAAAACTACGGTCGCTGCTCGAACCCTACGGCAAGATCAACAGGATCTTCCTGACACCAGAAGACCCCCTCGAGCACAGCCGCCGTGTTCGCAACGGCGGGAACAAGAAGCGATCGTACACCGAGGGCTGGGTTGAGTTTGTAAAGAAGAAGGATGCGAAGAAGGCTGTCGACTTATTAAACGCTCAGACCATTGGCGGGAAGAAGTCTAGCTGGTACCGGGACGATGTCTGGGCCATGAAGTACCTGAAGGGGTTTAAGTGGTGGGTTTCACTCACGAGCCCGATGCGATGCAGCAGGGTTGGACGGAAACTAACGAGCAGCATCAGGCACCATCTCACCGAACAAATCGCAGCCGAAAATGCCGAGCGGGCCAGCAGAATGCGGGCCGAAATCGCCAAGACAACTCGGGAGAACAAGGAGTTTGTTCGCAACATTGAGAAGGCCAAGGTTCTCAATGGCATACAAGCCAAGGCAGCAGCAAAACGGAAGAAGACCTTCGAGGACGAAGAGGAGGGAGGCGGCGGCGAACAAGCCGCTGACCTGCCGGAGGGCATGCCAACACAGGAGAAGAGACGGACTTTCAAACAGGTACCACTGGCCAAGAAGAGGAAACAGGAAGAACAGCCCGAGCAGGTTCAAAGAGTGCTCAGCAAGATCTTTTGATTTGCATTGTGCGGGAGACAAGGAAAGAAAGGAGTTATCTGTGTTTCTACTGTGTTCTCTCGCTAGCTGGTCTTGTGCGTATACCCCAGATATTCGTTCATATTGACTCTGTCGCAGGCTGTCAACCTGTCGGGCTTTGTTCCATCCGAGACACCACGAAACGACCTGCAGCACCAACACTCAATATGCGCGAAACAGCACAAAAAATAAAAATGCTAACTTAGCCATCATCGATTGCGCGATGTAATTCACTTCAGATTTCCTCTTGGTTCACCTTGGGTGCCTATTATACGTCTATAGCTGGTGACACACAATGGCGAACCCGAATGCACACCGGCACTTTCCCGGAGATAATGAGGAGACACGGGAGAGTGCCATCCTTGAGTCCGCCATTCAACAACTGGGACTATCTCGGGAGCAGATCGCCGAACTCCAAGGGTACATCAAGGGATTGCTTGATGAAGAAAAGGAAGGCAGTGCCCGATCATCCATCGAAAGGCTCGTCAAAGGGAGATTCAGCACGAGTGGAAAGCATGGCAGGGGGAACCGTCGAACAAGACGCAATCGGCCTTGAGACAGTGCGTTGTTGCGTTGCGTTCGGGAATCCCACTTCTTCGACCGTCGCCACCGCCGCCGTCGCCAGTAAAGAATGCCTCGACACAAGAGGATAGCGGAACCGTGCGAAGCTCCTTCCGTCAGTCCGATCCATGGCCCGTCACTTCACGGGAAAGACGACTGGGCGCGATAGGTCGGCCGCTTTCACTGCCAACACCCACATTCGCAAGGACTGTGCGGACTCCTCCGCCCTGGATACCCGGAGCCATTCCTTCACCCTTTAAATCCAAAGGAGCGTCCCAACAACGATCAGTGGTTTACGGGGTGCCGCAGCTTCGACCCCTTGGGTTCTCTCCTGCTAGAAATCAACGTACTCCGGACCCAGGGAGCGAGTCTGACGGACTGCCTTCCAGCGCGCTTCCTACCACGCGTAACGCGGACACACAGACATATGATCTCCACAGCGAAGGGGCTTTGAAAGGACTGTGTATCAAGCACTTTCGGGGACTCGCCCGCGAAATTCTGAAAATCCGCGAGGTGTCCAAAGGCAAACCTACACTCGTCCTTATTAGGGAGAATCAGCCTCCAGGAATCATCCCCAGGATCGAGTTCGGCGACAATGATGACGAACCGGACAGTCCCATCCTCGGGAACAAGTTATTCCCGGCGTCAAGGCCAGGTCCTCATGGTTTGAGCAGGAACAATCTCTACCCGGCTCCTCTACGCATCGTCCACCGCGAGGAAACGATTAGGAAAGAAGGAGAGGATACCCTCAAGCTTATGGGAGCAGCATTGCACCGCAAGCAAGATTGCAGCCCTAGTCGAGCAACCCCGTCGTGTACCGGTATTCCCGGTCCGCACCTCACGGTACCGGCCCCCGGATTCCCATGAAGTCCGGCGTATCAATGCAAGCTGTCAACGGGACGCCTCGCCCCATGCCCAAGGCCTTTCTGCCAATAACGCTACCAGCCAGACGATGGATTCGCCTGTCTTAACTCACCCCACGGCCCTCTCGCACAACGAGCTACCTAAGGCCTCCCATCGCCCACCCCAGCAACAACACCAGCAACCAAAACGTGGCCTCCATTAACACTATCAATAGAAGCAACACCACGAGGCCAAATGAAAGCATTCCCCATCCCTCCCGTCACGCTCCTAGTGCCCCTCGGCAAGACCTTCAAGCGAGAGATAGAAAAGGAGAAAGGGGCGGTTCTTAGACAGAGACCCAGGTATCATCTCACATTCAGATCACATTGTCAAGAGAGAGTGTCTGTCCCAACATAAGGGAGCTCTTAGATTTGATTTATGCCGAAGTCCGACCTGCTTTTGGTAGCCCTTCTCCCATTCTGGTGCAAAAGCATTTATAAACCCAAGAAAACCCACTCAAGCATGCTCATCGTCCTGGATATCTAATTCATCAAAGTCGTCCAGCAGCTCATCCATACTGATCTTTGGCCCGTCATCCTCGGCCGTCATGTCTGTCTCGGCAATGCTCATGGCGTCCGCATCCTGCTGCTGCGGCTTCTTCTTCTTGGTGTTCTTGTACAGCGCCAGCGCGGCTCGCAGTTCCTCGTCCTCCTCAACATCCCGCAGGAACATTTCGTACTCGGTCTCCATGCGCGCCTGGTCGGCCGCCTTCGGCAGCAGCTCGCCTTCGTCCTTGGCCATGCGCTTGAGCTTCCAGTTGCGCCTCCTGTTCTTGCGCCGGTTCGGGTAGTGCTTCTTGACCAGCACCACGTCCGGGATGGTCGACCCGTACGCCCGCGAGTTCTCGATGGCGTCGAGCGCATCCGAGTTGAAGTTTGTCCCCGTGAGCATGTATCCCATGACCGAGTCGCCGGCACGGAGCAGATTGCCGAGATGTGTCCTGGCAAAGTAGGTGTTGTCGTTGACGCCCAGGTCGGACGCCCTGGCTACCGTCGCCTCGCCGAGCACCCATTTCCCCTTGCGCACGCCTGTCGGCTCGATATCCATGACGATGAACTCGACTAGTTCTGTCGCGCCAGCGAGCGGCTGGAAGGGCGCCCGCCAGTATACGTCGGAGCTGAGTTCGGCAGTCTGCAGTGTGCTCGGGTCGAGGAGGTTGACGGAGGTGCCTATCCTCCAGCAGAGCACGAGGGGCGAGATGTTGCCGATTGATTTCGCGAGCTTGAGAGGCAACGCTACGAGGTCGTCTCGGCAGATCGGGACGATCTCGGCTGAGTAGTTGAATTTGTATGATTTGTTGCCCGTGTGGGTATCTGCTGAGATGAGATGCCTGGAGTCTTTGATATTGACTGGCACCACCGATTTGAGGAAGTGGATGAATGCTTCGGCCTGGTTCCGTTGGGCAAAGAAGAAGTCGATACCGTCCTTCTCCTCCTTGATGTTTATTGTGTCCCTATGCGCTTGGTGCTTGAGAATCAATTGTTCCAGAAGCAGGAATGTCCTCTTGTGGGTGACCTTCTGCCGCACCTGCACGGCAGCACGCCAGACGTTCGCGGTGTACGACTTTGCGCACTCGCGGCACTGTTGGTAGGCGACAATATAGACAACCTCGAAGCTTTGCTGCATCAGCACACCGTCGGCGACCGAGTCTTGGATGGTGATTTTGACTTTGATGCGGCGGGAGTGGGGCTCTGTCCAGACGAAGCGGGCGTCGATAATGCGAACTTTCCCCAGATTCCGTAACCGTTTCAGGCACAGCGAAAGCAACTCTCGTGATTCAGGCGCGGCCGCCACCCAGCTCGCAGGCGGCATCAGCCATCGGTCGCAGTCGCGGCAGAAGTGCAAGGTGGCCTCTCGTTGTATCCCCTGTGAGATGTCCACGGTGGATTTGATGCAGTCGTAGCAGAGAGCGCCGGCAGAGGCAGTGCCGTCGATAGGGACGCCGCAGTTGCAGCAGAGGATTCTGCCATATGTTAAAAATCAGTCGTGTGACTGATCAAGGCGACCGACTCACGTTGCGCCAGCTCCCCCGGTGGCCACCATCGGAGCCATGCCCATGGGGGTGTCCAGATCCATGTTGAAGTTGTCTGGCTAAGCAGGAATCTCTTCGGCTGCTGATTTGATGTTGTCAAGCTCCCAGACCGTATGTATCGAGTCAATAAACGTTCTCTGGAAGGAAACACGCGGGCCGTTGGGAGCAGAAGCAATGCTCGGTGTCAGGAGCTAGAGTCAGCGGGGCAGCTTTCATTTGTACTGTACGGGACCCTTTCTCAAGAATTTTAGGAATATTTGCCCCGCGTTGCTTGATAAGCGGCTTATCGGGGACTGTGGTGGCGTTGAAGGCCCACACCTTCGCGGGACGGTCTTGGCAGGCTTGGCGAACTGCTTGCTCCGTTTTCCCATTTCTCCATAACATGTACACTCGCAGACAGATCCGACTGGTGGGCTGATGGTGAGCTTGTTTGTACTTTTATTTTTCTTTCCTTTTCGCAATGAATTCACCTTTTTATGATATCTATGTACAGACATTAGCACCTGGTCCAAACAGGTATGCTGTGGCCGGGCGTACAAGACGACACATCGGTCTTCTCGAGCGGAAGATGCACAAACGAGCACCCCATCCCTCTCACGCCTTGCCGCCTCCTTCCCCCTGAAAACTCATATTGTAACCCCCTGTCTTCTCGTCCTTTACCATCTTGAAATTGTCCGTACTCAGCCCGAACGGCTTGAGCAAACCATTGCCCAAGTCTTTGAGCTTCGCCCACATCTCGGCAGTCTCCCTTTCCTGCGCGGCCTTGGCGCGTGGAGGTAGCGCGCGGAGCTGGGCCTGCACAATCTTCTTGTCGGATACCGTCAGATTATCCATATCGGCCAGCCGCTTGTAGTCTTCGATGGCGCCCTCTAGATTCGACCACCCGCCGAGCTCGCTCCTTGCACGCGCCCGTCGCATCAGGGCCTTGGCGCGTATTCGGGCGATGTCATCTTGGCGTTTCCGGCGGGCCGCTTCGATAGCGTCGTCGTCAGGGTTCGTGGAAAGGGCTGGGCCAGCTTTGGCAGCACCAGCACTGACTATTTCACCCTCGACCTCGGCCTTTGCAACGCTGGCTTCTTCGGCTTTAGATGCTGTCTGTTCCTTTTCCTGTCGCTCCAGCCGATCAAGGCCATCCAGCGCCGAGGTGGCACTGCTGACGGCCTCCTTCCATTCTTCCAGCTTCAGGTGGCAGGCGGCAATGTTGGAACGGAGAACTGCCAGCTCGTAGTCCAAGTAGTTCGGACACACAGCGACCGCCTCGTCATACTTGCTGAGGGCAACATCGTATTTCCCCGACGTGAAGAGATTGTTCGCTTCTACCTTGTGCGAGTTGGACTGGGCAACCATGGACTGTGGAGAGCCGAGGGTCAGCCGGGCGGCACTGGAAAGGTGATCAAAGGCTTACTTGCCGCCTCCTCCTCAGGCGTGAACCTCTCTAGCTCGACATTCTCGTCTGCACCCTCGTCCTGCCGCTGTTCTTTCGGAAGAGCGGGCTCCGTGGCCTCCCCCGGCATCTTGTCGTCGCTGGTTGTTACTGCCACAAAGTTGGCTGCACTCAGGTAGCTTCGCAACAGCTCCGAGGAAGGCTCCAGATGCGAGATAAGGGAACTGTTGCGCTCGGAGGCTCCAGTGGGCTCAGTCGACGGTGTTAAAGAGCCTGCGAGTGAGCAATTCGGTCATTTGTTTAGTTACTCGATGGTGCCACTCCCCCATCGCATGGCCTAACGGAGGTGGGTCGCTTTACCGTTCTGTTACTACTTAGGGACGGGAGTTAACGGAGCGGGATCGAGAAGACTTAACGGTGAAATTCACTGACAACCGGAGAGAGCAAACGCTCAACAACATCTGGGGCCCTTATCTTGCCTCGGCTGCCGCAGCAGTGGCAGGGAGGATGAAACGAGTGCTCCACGGTGTATATAACGCCATTGCTTCTTGCATACCTGCCTGAAGATAACGGGAAAAGCACGTGTTCCTCGTAAATATCTCAGATGAAAGGAGAACTTTTCTTGCACTTGTGTGAGTTAGCGTTGGTGCCCCGCACGCTGCAGGGACACTTGGGTCTTTGAGCTTTTCTTCCAGTTGCGATCTCAAAACCTTCACCCACAGCCACTGGTTGTCGTTTACTCATCAGCATTCACTCGTCCGTCACCGAGACGGGAGTAACGAGAGCCAGCACTCTCGTTATACGGTCTCTGAACTGTATTGCCCTCTCCCCGGCGACCAAGAAGGGATCGATCGTGACCGGTTCAGACTCATAACCACTCGATCTTTTCCCTCCACAAAGTCGGTCGGCTGGTCCACACCGGCTGCCTGTCTTGAACTTCGAAACTCCTGTTATAAAGGACGGACTATCCCGAATAACCATCATCATGGTGCCGAGAACCGAGTAAGTCCAACCCAGTGCCGTTCAGGAAGATCCGAGACTAACACCCCGTAGCTTCCCTCCCGTCCGCGCCTGTCTCTTCGACATGGATGGGCTGCTCCTTGATACCGAGGACCTATACACGCTGTGTATCAACCTCATCCTCGAGAAGTACCAGCGCCCTCAACTGCCATGGAGCATCAAGGCGAAGCTGCAAGGCCGCCCCGGCCCCGCCGCCAACAAGCTCTTCCACGACTGGGCCCAGCTGCCCATCACCCAGGAGGAGTACATCGAGCAGTACTACGCCCTGCAGGCGAAGCACTTCCCGACCACCCAGCCTCTGCCCGGCATTCCCGAGCTGCTTTCCAACTTCGGCCGTACCCGCTACTGGGACCTCAAGAAGGATAATGATGAGGCGAACGGCACCGCTGCCACAAACGGCAACTCTGACAAGCCCCCGCACCGCGTGCACATCGCCCTGGCAACGTCCTCCCACGAAGCCAACTTCCGCCTCAAGACGTCCCATCTGACCGAGCTCTTCTCCGTCTTTGAGACCCCGCGCCGCGTCCTGGGCGACGACAAGCGCATCGCCCCCGGCCGCGGCAAACCCCTCCCGGACATTTACCTGCTCGCGTTGAAGACCATCAACGATTCTCTCCCCGCCGGCGAGAAGCCCATCATGCCAGAGGAGTGCCTTGTGTTCGAGGACAGCGTGCCGGGCGTCGAGGCCGGTCGGCGCGCCGGCATGCGCGTCATCTGGTGCCCGCATCCGATGCTCAAGAAGGAGTATGCCGGCCGCGAAGCCGAAGTTCTGGCCGGACGCATGGGCGAGGCCGGGGATGTCGATCTGCATCAGGTCGGTGACATCGATGATGGCTGGGCCGAGTACCTGCCGACGCTGGTGGATTTTCCCTACGAGAAGTACGGCATCGTGATTCCGCCTGTCGAGGTGGAAAAGGACCCGCGCATGGTGGAGGGAGCAAAGGTGGCGGATGGGGAGGTGATGCAGACTGTGGGCACCGCCTAAACATTTGCTTGGAGAGACGCAAATGCGTTGGTTGACGGTGGATCGCCGTTATGTCGCGCACCTATCGCACGGGGATGGACGCCAGCCCCTTGGCATGCTGGCAGCAAAGACCGAGACTATCAGGCAGGCACGTGCAGAGGAACGTGGCATTGGCGTTTGAGCCGCGCCTCATGGCCATTCGGGGACATCTTGGGGATTGAGCGCCGCTCTCTCACATTTTTCTTTCCTGGGACGATCTTGGTGAGCAGTTGGTGCCACTAATGGAAGATAAAAATGGTATCTCCCGGGTGGCATCTCATGGTGGATATGTCGGCATCTGACATAGACTTCTACAACCAAAGAGATAAAGGGGGATTTTCTGTGGGCTTTTTTTTTTTTAAAAAAAAAAAAAAAGCTGTATATAGACCATGATTGCTCTTTAATGAAGAACCAGAGCAAGCCATATAGACCAGGTAGACACCAATGGCTAGACAAATGCATGCCATGAAGCGCGTCTGTGAAGTTGATCACGACTTCGCATCAGTAGGTAAACACATCAATCAATAACACCACACTAATCTCCACCATCAGAAGACATCCCACAAACTGACCTTTCCATCCTTGCTCCCTGCCGCCAACCAATGCGCTGTCCGCGCTTCACGCACCCGCTTCTCCCTAACGCTCATCTCAACCAGCTTGGGCACAGGAATCAAGCTGTTACTCTCGCCCTCCCCCTTTCCTTTGCCCTGTTCCCCTGTATCTCCGGCGTCCCGAACCCCCACCCCTCGACCATCCTCCTCCCCTCCTTCCCCCCGAGCCTGCGAAGTCGGCGATCCATCGTCGTTGTCAACCACCTCCGCAAAAGCAGTCGCGTAGCACCCGACCTGGTGCCACTTCAAGACAGCCACCTCGGCGAGCGTCCTGGTTGAGTAAACGCGCACCTTGGTGTCCCAGCCGGCAGTAGCGAAGATGCGGGCGTCGGAACGGATGCGGAGGGATTGTTGCCCGGAGTGCTTCGTGTTGACCACCTTCAGGGGCTGGTTTTTGACTTCCTCGGGTTCCGATGACTTGGGGACTGCGGTTTGCTGCTGGGATTGCGGGCGGGAGGAGTCCGGGTTGGAGAGGGCGGCTGAGAGGAGGGACTTGGCTGGGTTCGGTTTTGAGGAGGCGTTGGCAGTCGTGGATGCTTGCGGCATGGGTGTCTCAGAAACCTCGTTTGATGGGGAAGGGGAGGAGGAGGGGAGAGGATGCTTGGCGATGATGGCGTCCGCGCCGGAGGTGAGGAAGAAATCTCTCCCAGAGCAGACGTCAAGTGACAGGATGGGCTGGGAATGGCATTGTGCCCGGTACTTGACCGTCCAGTTACCATGGCCGTCGAGTTGGGCGACTGTTGCCAGTCCGTTTTCGTAGCCCGCAACGAGAGTCAATCTCTCTTGGTAATGGAGGATTGACACGGCCATGACCATGCCATTCTTCTCACCGAGCTTCACCGTGTGCCGCCGTGTTTGTGAGGGCAGGTGAAATATGTCAATCTGAACGCGTATTAGCTACGAGCTATCGATTTGAAGTGTGCCATAACACTCACCGCCTCTGAAGCAAGGGTGTTTGGCACTGCAACGAGAATTTCGGATGGTGTAGCACTACACTCGACAGAGACAGGGCAGTGGGAAAATGAGCAGAAGTTCATTGTATTGACGTCGAGCATGTGCAGAATCCATGGCTGGGCCCGGCTTTCTGGATATGGATCGAGGGGCAGCCTGGTGCTCAGCCGGATTTCGTCCTCTGCGCTGAGCTTCCAGACTATGAGCTTATTGTCCCTTCCATGCCTACCGTCCGAGTCTCAGTATCACTGTCTCGATCCAAGGTTGGGGAGGCACCAGCATCAACCTACGTGATCAGCCGGTCCCATCCCCAAGCGGCAATGCCTAGGATCGCATTGGTATGTGCCTGCCATACTGCCCGGGAGCGCATTATCGTGAGATCCCACGCAACAACAAAGCCGTCTGCGTCGCCAGTCAGTAGGCGTTCGTTGCCGCGCACGAAGGCTGCAGCATGCACCTGGGCCTTGTGACCGCGCAGGATCGACTTGGGCTGCGCGGGCCGTGTTTCAGTCGCCATTTCTGCAGCTAACACCCGGATTGACCGGTTGGCAGATGCTCGATCCAGAGAACGATTGCTAAGGTCGTGGTGGGGAGGACCCTGGCGTTGTGTGGGGAGGATTTAAGGTTTGGTGCAGGAAATCCGTGAGCGGAAGCGGGTCTAGCCGCAAACTGGTTGTGGAAGTATTCTCGAACACTTGCCATCTAAGCACTCACCAGGCTAGTCCTGTACATGTACTGTACAGTTCTTTTCTACGCGGGCTTGTTTGCATAAACGAACACGGATATGCACGGAGTACTTCCCAAGAGCGCTGATGTTGAAGATCGTGACACAGGCCCCACATAAGATCGCGTAGACCATCTGAAAGATTCGTGCTTGGCACACTCAGACTCGAAAGTTACAATAGGTTCTTACCTACGGATGCCCTTACCAAAAGAATTCGTACACCGCCTTCAGTGCCAAGACTCACAAAAACAGCTATGCCCTGTAAGCCACTATAAGCCACTGTAATTGAACGCCCTGCAATTTGACATCGGAGTCGAACAACCAGACCTATTACTGGATTTAGAAACTGCGAGATTATTCAACACTTGGCCCCGGCCCCGAAACCACGTCTTCTCGGCGATTTTTTGGCTTTCCCTCCGTATACTCATTACCTCCCTCCAACCGAACGACCTTCTGAATATGGAATGGGATCCTCTCAATCCAGCGCTGTATTCTATCTTGTTCCAAGTTATCCCACGCCTCCGTCCATATTGCTTCGGCTTCCTTTCTGCTCTTCGGAGCTTCCTTCGTAGTAGTCTGACGCTTCAGGTATGGCCAACAAGGCTCGATCATGTTAAGATCTGGGGAGTTGGGGCACCAGAGCAATCTGACCACGCCAGCAGCTTCGAAAACCACTGCTTGAGATCTGTGGGCATGTGAGGGAGCCAGATCTTGGATAATAGCATCCTGACCACACTGTTTGGCAAAGGGGATAAGCTTCGCCATCAAGATCTCCTTCTGGTAGCGATACCAGTCAATCCCAGAGCCCTTCCCGCGTGTAAGCTTGCCATGCTTAGCATCCCACTTCCACTGGGGAGCCCTGCCGCCTGGGTTTCTCAGCCCAAGGCGCCTCATCTTGGTTTCCAATTCCCATTCCTCCCGCATAATAGGTTCGAGCTCGGCGTTGATGGCTTCGAGATCCTTCTCAGCGTCCTTCTTCTCTTGCGCAGTCTCTGGGCGCCAGATATGACAAGGTCCCTTCGAATCGTACGTGAAACAGCCCCAAAACTGGAACTCGGTATATCCTTTCCATCGCTCCCGAATGACAGACTTGACGAACTTCTCCTGAGGAGTCCTCCAAACACGGTAGCCACCACGGCGATGGTTAAGAATAACCGACGTCTCGTCAGACCAGATAACTCGCTTCTAATCTTCAAGAGTCCAGTGCTCATAGCGGAGGCAGAACTCAAAGCGGTCTCTCCTCATTCTCTCAGTCAGGCCAGGCTTGCGTGTTGGCTTGGTCTTCTTCATCCCAGCAGCGCGCAAGATACGCCAAACTGTCATTGGAGAGATGGTGTTTCCTAGCGCAGCCGAGATATAAGCGCAGGTCATCTCGCGACCGTACCGGTTTTTCCGAACCTTATCGAGAACCCCATCTTTGTGACTATCTTGCTTCGAAGGACGGCCAGACTTGGGAGCGTCGCAGACGTACTTGTCAAGGATAATAGGAGAGGACTGAGGATCGAAGCCACGTTCGAACGCCTTGTCAACAAGACTTTGGACAGTCTGAGGCTTCAGACCAGTAAGAGCTTCAATCTGCTTGTTATCAAGCTGTCCTGCTTACAGCCTCATGTAAGCTGAGTGTAAATTACCTCGGGATTGTGGAGTCGGGCCTTACACATTCCACTGCACAGGCGCCTAGATAAGGACCTGAGTGCTCAGAATCCAATGGTTGGGAGGATTGTAACTGAGAGCGAAGCTGAGAAATACATACTTGCAAATTAGTTCGCAGTAGGGTCCGCCTGTTCCCGAATATGCTGTTCGAGCAAGCACCAAATGGTTGCTCTCTGAGGTTTCGAATACCATGAATACTGTATCTTACGGAAACGAGTAGCAGCAGGGGATCTTAACATGACGCACAGGATGGAAACTAGGTATCTAGGTAAGAACTCGGACGCTGTCATTTGCTGGACAACTTCGGTACCTGCCTAAACAAAGCGTCCTCGAACGCTGTGCTCCCCAGGATCTAACCACACCGGCTGCTCGAACTGTGTCATAATTATTGAACTTGTGCATCTCGAGGTGGCTTTCGGGTACCACTGCCAAGAGTCCCTGCTTGATGCAAGTCGGGCAGTGGGCCGCTGCTCAGCAACTCCCCCTTTAACTTTTGCATGCAAACGATACATCATGGCCATTGCTGTGTCAAGATGTTCCAGAGACATGCTAAAATCCTTCAAGGAACACCTTTTACAAGACCATTACACTCCCGGTTTCCCGGATAAACAATGTTTTCGACACTTGCAGAGGTTTCTCGAACCCTGGTCCTCAAACGGACCGGCCGCTGTCACTAATGCAACTCTGGCTGCTTCACCTGCAAGTGCGAGACTGCCCCATATTTCATGGCGGACAATGGTACCTACTTCCACACCTCCATGCCCGCGCGCCGTTCCGCGCGTCGCTCCGCTTGGGTGACCCTGTCCCACAGCATCTTTGTGACAATCCGCAACCCCACGATTTCGGTTGAGTGTGCGGTGTGCGTACCGGTGTTGGGATACTCGACATTGCTCCGGGGGCCTGCAGCAACTCCACAGAACGCCCACCACCATCGTCTGCTTCGGTCAGGACGAACGAGTAGCCGCAGCATCTGAACCGCAGACCCATGGCTTCCAACTTGAATCTCACATCGCAAGCATTCGGTTTCAGAGCTGCTCCCTCCACCCTTGGCGTCGTCAGCCGTCTCTGGTGAGCCCTGACAAAGCAGCTCCCCTGACACCTCTTTGCAGAGACACCCCGGGTTATGGATCTTGATCGCCGGGTCCATCCGCAGTCTCGCCAGCAACACTATAGCTTCGGTAATTCACTACGTTCTGCAGTTTCACACCTTGAGAATGCGGCGCCGTCGCCTCCGTATACCACACCCGGTAGCAATTATAGCCCCAACGCTCAGCGTGGGGCCTCACCGGTGAGAGGTCTGGAGACACCGGAGGACCTCTTCGTCGCCAACAGCCAGATATGGGCACCGGATCCTGGCGTTACACTACCGCCAGTGCTAAATATGGGGACTGTTAACATGGGCAACGACAACGGCAAGGGCGGTGGAAGTAAGCATGCCCTTCCGGCGAGCCCTGTGGCAGGAAAGTCCAAGCGCGTACGTACGGGGTGCTTAACTTGTCGCGAACGCCATCTCAAGTGCGACGAGGGAGTTCCACACTGCAACAACTGCCGGAAGAGCAACCGCGAGTGCAGACGGGGGATACGGCTGAACTTCCTCGATATCCAAGTGAAAGACCCTCCCCGCCTCGCCTCAACAGCTGAGTGGTCGGGTATGTTCTTCTACCTCTCCGTTCCCGTGTAGTTGACGTGCTGATTCCACTTCACTCTAGTCCAAATCCTAGATGAATCGCGCTCTATCGCTTCCGAGTACAAAGGGGGCCTGGACCGATATCCTAAGATCGTCCCATCATCGTCAGAGGCGGATCTGGATGTGACATGTACTCGTCAGACGGAGCCGGCGGATTCCAAGGTGGCCAGCAGCAGTGGGGAAGCGTCGACCGTATATCGTCCAAACGACGTCGGCCAACCTCCTCCTAGGGAGGTAGCTCACAAAGACAGTGACCTGGCCCGGGCAAATGCTGCCAATCTCTCTCTGGCCCCGCGTTCTGCGCCGAGGTTGCAACCGGGCGTTACTGGATTCGGCCAAGACATACTCGTGTATGGGCCGCTCGATGAGAACGATATGGCCAAGGGACCTAACCCCGATACACGTAATACTGGGACCCGTGATGAGTTGAGCACCGCGTCCCCGGTCATTTTACGGGATGCCGGCTCGTCAACGCATGCCCTCCAACCTAGCAGTCAACTGGACCTAAAACAGGCTCTAGGTGCGCCTACCAGGCTCATGACGCCATCAAGTGAGCAAACAACAGGGGAACGAGATTATCTGAACGCCGACGAGGAGATCGTTTTTATGCAGGTCTTCATAGACGAGGTGGCCGTTTGGATGGATGCTTTGGATAAGGACAAACACTTCGCCACCACGGTGCCATACATAGCTCTTAAGCTACCCATGCTGCTCAACGCAATGCTAGCCTGCGGTGCCAAGCACCTGGCGCTAATCGGGGCACAAGACGGCGTCAAAGCGGACTATTACTATGGCATAGCAATGACCCAGCTCTTGCGCAGCCAGCAGGGCCGAGACCGCGACCTCACTGAGTGCGCATTAACGGCCGTTATTCTTAATGCCTACGAAATCATGGGCGAACGGCCCAGCCAGCGCCTGGGCCGCGTCGCAACTACGCGTGCGCTGATCCGCGAATGTGGTTGGGACGCATCCTCAGCCGGTCTCGGGGCCGCCTGTTTCTGGGTCAATGTCGGAATGGAAGTGCTCAGCTGCATATCCTTTGGCTGGCCGACGGCTTGGGAACCCGATCAATGGGGCCTGGACCTGGAGTTTGCTATCCTCGGAGCCGCAAGCAGGAGCAGAAGCCGCAGTGTTGCTGCGAGCGATGACATTTGGGGGGTTCAGGTCGACAACCAGAGTGCCAGCCATCCCGGCGTCGACAACAACCCCGAACAACTTGGCGGCGAGGAACTTTGGGTGCATCGCATCTTCTACATCTTGGCCAAGGTCGCGAACTTCCGCGCCAACACCCCGCAGTTTCAAGAGCCCTCGCCCCATGACGAGCAGGTACGCCTGCAGAACCGATTCGCCGAGTGGAGGCGTCTCCAGAACATGTGCAATGCTTGGAACCTCAACTGTCCCCGGTCGATGCGTCCATATGGATATTCACCGGGACCCTCGCCCAAGTCTCTCTTCCCCAACGTATGGTGAGTCAACCAACTGAACTCGTGTCCGACTTCTCCACGCATGTTTTCGGACCCGGAACATCTAACCACTGCTCCAGGCTCATTAAACCCTCGGCCAAGCTCGGTAGAACCTTCTACCACACAGCGATGTGCCTCCTAGCACAGACCAACCCCCTCGACCCGCGTGACAGCAGGGAAAACCGCGCCTCACAGCTCCACCACGCGCACCACGTCTGCGGCATAGTTGCCCATACCCGCGATCGGGGCGTCATATCGATCGCCATCCGCAGCTTAGCCGTTGCCGGCGCCGCGCTAGATGATCGTCGCGAGCAGAGCGAGGTGCTCGGTATCTTGCAGCGGATCAGCTCTGAAACGGGCTGGCGTCTGGGAAGGATTGCGGCCGAGCTGAAGAGCGCGTGGGGATGGGAAGATGCTGGGACGAGTCCACCGTCGGCGTCAAATCTCGGTCGGCTGGCTCCATTGCCTACGGCTGGGTTACCACAAGGAATCAATATGCGGAGCGGGCGAGGTGGTGAAGGACGAGAAAAGATACTGAACGACTGGGGCTAGATTCCCCAGACCCAACGTGTACATGGTGCAGCACCTTCAGTCCACTTTACAACCTCTTCATTAATTCCTACACGGAGAACCTCGAACAGCGCAGACTAGGTAACTACCGGCCTACCTGTCGCGGCTCTCCCCATACTAGCATGGCAAACCGTAATTCCACCGCAAGCACATATTAGTATCGTTCAGGAGGTATGTTGGGGGATTCTGGGAGCCCGTATAAACGACCAAGGATCCTCCCGTTGATGATGACTCAAACGGGGATTGGCCTCTGACTTGAGCGAACGAGGTGTTCACAGAGCATCATTACGGGGTATGTCGACTTAAATGTGCCGGATGCCTATGGGATATTTGGTTAACTCTGCGTACCTAGTCGGAGCAAGACATGGACCCACGATATGACTCAGCGGCATGGCTGACGATGAACTCCATAGTGAGATGGGGCCGATTTGAAGTATCAGCTCAAACCTGATCCATCAGTCAGGCATAGGAGTCTTCCGCCCCGGAACTGGACTGAATCCGTCCCCAGCACAACTCCATTTCCGCCATACTTCTCTATCACCCTTCGTGCATTAAGAATACAACCTAATATACAGCCTCAAGAGATAAGCCTCCAACCACAGTCCTACTCCTAACGCCGGGGTTTGGATCCCTTTTGTTCACTGAACCCGCCAAAATATGCGCACCGCCCCCATCCTCCTTCGCAAAACTTACAAGTCACCAAAACGGAGCTATGCATACCAACCTCGAGTCCAACCCGACTCACAGATGCGCCCTCCCCTCCAACCTCCGCCGCCTCCTCTGCTCCATCACACTCCGGCTCAAGTCCTTCTCCTCCTCGCTACTCAACCTAGCCGGCGCAGCTACCTTGCCCTTCCCTTTCCCCTTCCCCTCCTCACCTCTCACAGCATCGTCAAACAGCTTCCTCCCCAGCGCATCCGTCAGGCCAATCACCCGCGTACTTACCGTCGCCCCGTCCCGCCTGTTCTTGCCCTCCCGCCTGCTCGAGGCGATCTTCTCGGTGAAATCCCACAGCCTGCCCGACGCCAGGAGCCTGCCCGTCTTCTCGTCGCGGCCCGGCCGCCACTCGGGCGCAATGCGGAGCCTGGGCGGGATGCTCGTGTCTTTGGACTTGACGACCTGGATGATGCCCTCTTCTTCGAAGCGTTGGTATGAGTTCTTGAGGGTTTCCTTGTTGACGGCTTCGAAGTAGGAGAGGTCGCCTTGGTGATAGAGGGTTTTTCCTAGCTGCAAGAGAGCAACTTGTCAGTGCTGCCGAAGATATTGGAGTTGGTGCCAAAAAGAAAAATAGGGGGAACGTACCAGCTGCGCGCTCTCCTGCGCTTTGGACACCTGAAGCCAAATGTCATCTTTCTGACCCAGCGGCGGGGTCAGGCCCATCAGCGAGACGGCAGCTAACCAGCTGGCCTCGATGAACGGCCAGATCAGGAAGCAGTAAAAGTCGTAGTTCTCTCGCCCGGCGGCTCTTTCCGCGTCGGAGAGGCCGACCTTGGTGATCTCTCCCTCCTCGTTCCGCTCGATAAATATGACATTGTCCGCTTCCAGACCGAGAACCGTCTTCTCCAAGTTCGTGGCTAACCCTTCGCCCGAGTAAATGAACTCGCCACGGAAGAGCGAGGAGAGGAAGAAGACCTGGTCATACAAGTCCTTGTAGGGAATGTCCTGGATCGCTGGCCCGCCTCCCTGCTTGACTCGCGTGTACAGCGCCGCGGCGACCAACGCCTCCGAGATGAACAGGTGGATCGTCATGTTCCGGTAGAAGGACAGCTGGAAACGGTCAACGGCGTAGTAGGTCGGCTCGGCGAGCCCCTCGACATAACCCACGAGGTCTTTGCCGAGCACTTCCAAGCCCCGTTCGATCACATCTGGCAACGGCGCGTTGCCGAAATGCGCGACCCGTCCTCCCTTGGCTCTGATCCTTTCCGTGAGCCACTCGACGCGGCGGATCAGCTCAGTTCTCCCGACGCCGCGACCGCGCAGAGTGAGAAGGACGGTGCCGATCAGCGCCGTGGGCATCACAACCGACACGGCGTTGATATCGGCCAGCACTCTGTAACCCAGCGTCCGGAGCAGTTTCTGACGCACGACCTGGTTTTTCATATCTTTCCAGTCAACCCGAACCGCCGACGGTACCTTAGACAACCTGGTTAGTTGCTCATCTATGAAGCCCCGCAGACTCCACGGCTCGTAGAAGCGCACATCGACTCTCCCTAACCGGAGCGAGAGCACACTGGACCCGTTCGTGAGAAAGTCTGCGAGATTTTCCTTCTTCTTCGGTACCCCCAGCAGTTCCGTAACGTAACCCTCCGTCTCGATCACCTTGTCGTACTGTGTGCTTACCGGACATATGATGGCGTCCTCGACGCGGCCGGAAAGAAGGCTGTCGAGCACGAAGCTGAGGATGCCGAACTTAGGTGGGAGCAGCTTCCCCGTCCGAGACCGGCCGCCTTCGATGAAGCACTCGAGGTTGTACCCGCCTTGGAGCATGACGTCGATGTATGTCTGGACGACTGCGGTGTAGAGCTGGTCATCTCCAAAGGATCTGCGGATGTACATGGCTCCTATTCGATCAGTCACATGTGAGCATTGCTAGCACTTGTAAGAGAGGGTAAAAGGGGGACTTACCAGCGTGCTGCAGGAAACTCCCAACTACGGGGAAGTTCAGGTTGTCCCCAGCCACGACAACGGGGAGCGCCAGGCCAAGCCGGTAGCAGAGAAGCTGCAGGGAGACATAGTCGACATGGGACCTGTGACAGGGCAAGAAGATGATGCTCTGCTTCTTCCTGGCCGCCTCCTCAGCCACGCTTCGCAACCGTAGCACCTCCTCACTCGAGACATGGATCCCTTGGTGATATGCCCTGAGCAGCAGCTGTGATACCAAGTAATAAGCGCCCCTAATAAACGGCTTGCTGTCGAATTTGCAGATCATGTTGTCCGTCATACTTTCAGCCACCTCCTGCAGGCTCTGGATCAACACCGACCGCCGCTGTGCGCGCTTCGCCCAGAAATCTTTGTCGTTCTTATTCAGTAGACCCTCCTTTTCCTCGACGGTGATGCGCATGTCTGCCAGCTGCGCAATCTTGGCCTGCAACACCATCGCCGACATGACCTGGCTCTTGATATGCTCTGAAAAGCCAGAGTAAAAGATGGGCTGGCCAATGACGTCGTCGTAGGCCCGCCAGCCAGTGCCGGAGACATAGAGGGATACTTCGCGGAGGAATCTGGACGAGGGTCCGTCAGTGTCAGTGAGTGCAAGGAAGGAAGCGCGCTGGGAGAAGGGACTGCGCACCGCAACGGCTCAGACCGGAAGCGAGCTCCATATCTCATGAGCGCCTCCTCCTTTCCTTCGCCGGTGAGCGCCGGCTCGACAAAGCCGCTGGGCTGGAGTGTGATGCGGTCGCCGAGGATGCGCAAGTCGGGCGCCGAATCGTTGCGGTTGTCCTGGGCCATGTTGGCGACTTTTGGTTTGCCGGACCGTCTATGTGACGTCTGCCGCGGCTTTCTTCGCCCTTGAACTCCTCAAGCATAAATTGAGTGGTGTCCTGTGTCGTCTGAGGTGCAGATCGATGCCTGAGGGTTGCCAGCGCTCTAGGGCGAGTCGATGACCGCTACCAACGCATCATCCGATCGGCAACGGAGCAGTTGCCGGCGCTTTCCTACGGTTCCCGAGGTTGGCTTGTGATTGCTCCAAGCACTGGACGCTGCAGGGGTTCTCACACTGTCCCATGCGGTGGTGGGGTATCGTAGCCGAGGTTAAGCCTAACAGGGACTAGTGCGGGGCTAAGCTTTTAACGGCTGCACGCAGCGAGAAAGTTCCCATCCCGTCTGCAACATCACACTCGGCACCGAAAGCAATATACCAGAGTGCTTGCTGCACTACATATACAACAACCAAAAAATGGACAGCAAAACCAAAAAGGACCAACGCATAGCCGCCGTGCTACTTTCACGTGCTCACGAACCAGACGAAGCAAACCGGATCTTCACCGAGAAAATCCAACAACGGCCCCTCTTCCTCACCCCGTCCTCCCCTCCCCCGTCCGACGCGCGCGCCGCCCGCCGCCGAGCCCAAGAAAAGAAAACGCAACAGCGCAAGAAGGCCCTCAAGCCCAAGCCCCTATCCGCGACGCAGCGTCGCAAGCTCGGCCTCTACGATGTCCCCCGCGAGAGCCAAAAATACGCCCTCTTCGAGCCGCTGCACCAGCTCTGGCTGGGGTACATGCGCGAGATCTTGGGCAACGAGATCTACACAGGCGGCGAGGGCGTCGCGGCCAAGCTGGCGAGCGCAGATTTCCACGGCGCCGGGGTCGAGGTCGTGCGCAGCGGGTGTGTGAGTCGGGTGGGGATCAAGGGCATTGTGGTGAAGGATTCCAAGTTTGCGTTTGAGATCGTCACAAGGAAGGATAGGTTGAAACTGGTGCCAAAAGAGGGGACTGTGTTTCGTTTTGAGGTGCCGGCTCCAGTGCCTGTGCCGGAATCGAAGGTTGGGGAAGGCGAGGGGCAGGGGCAGGAACAGGAGCAGCTGTCCAAAATGGTATTTGAAATCCACGGGGAGCAGTTCCAGTTCCGGTCGGCTGATCGTGCCTCGCGGAAGTTCCGGTCACATTTCTCCAAGAAGCTGTGAGGAGCCTCCTGAGATCTAGCCTGCTTCTCTTGAAGTCCGGTGACGCCAGCGAAAGCGCCACAAGGCTCATGCTGTCCCGGTTGCACCCCTAATGCGCTCGAGCGCTCATGAGAGGTACGTGTTGTTTTACATTTTCAGTTATCACTCGCTCACATCTCTGGCAGTGTTCTGAAACAAGACTCGCGAGATGGGTTCACTTCTTGGTGGACTCCAGCTGTCGCCGCTGTCGCCGGCACAGACGAGAAGACGGTGAACACCAAGACTGATGCGAACACTTGGGTGAAGTGGGGTACATGTCACAGACTGGCGTCGGTCGCCATCGTCCTTTTTCCTGGCCCGTCTTCCGCTCTATGGCCTCTTGGATCGATACTGGCCCATCGTTGATGAATCTATTTTCGGACGGCTATCTTCTTCGGCTTACCTCATATCTTGATGGAAAGGCCATTGCGGTCTCGGTTGACGAGCCACGGATTGGGCGAGCTACATTTTGGGCCCTGTGGCATCGTGAGTAGAACCCCTCACTGGTCTACGAGTGCCTACCCTTCAGCGATTCTGGAATGGGCTCAAGATGTGGGGACGACCTGGTACGAACATTGCAACATGGCCTAGTGGTCGGTGAAGCGCGAGTATTCCGAAATGCAGGCCTCATGAGGACCTTTAAGCCCTCGGTTGTTGGCCCATAGGATGGACCGAATCATGGCATTCAGCCTGATAAATGTATCGGCTTTGCAGTGTCTATCCGAGTTTGGCGATGAATGAGCGGGAGGGCCAGGACTGAACAACATAAGAGGACTGCATTTGAATAAACAGGGCGGCTGAGCCTTGTCAACTGAATAGGATAAGCCATCCATCCACCTCGCATCTGGCAGAAACATGCAGAGCAGGGGATAAATAGTGATAGAAGAAATTTTATTCCTCCGGATGCCGGAGATTTTCGAAGGCAATCATCGATAATGCTTCTCGCCCCCTTAATGTCTCATCAACACATACAACAGAAATTAAAGCAGAGAATTCATGGCTATCCTGAGATCCGCACGTTGCCATACTAATGTCAACTCTTCCCACTTTAATAAACACATCTATAATCTTGCCAACATGCCGCTAAAGCCGCTCAAAGCTCCCATACGCCATGCAATGCAAAAGGTTCCCAAGGACAGGAGGAACAATAGCACTATTCGGCAGGTTGCAGTTTGATGTTGTCGATCAACCTGACGGCTGGACCTCCGCTGTGGCCAAGGTCCTCTCCGTCCCGCGGAGCCTCGACCGGTAGCATCTTCACCGCACCGCTGAGGATGCCTCCCCTCGCAGGATCAATATCTGGCAGCTCCTCCATCGTGTCGGGATCAGCCAGCGAAACGTAGTCGACCTCGAACCGCACCCGCTTCTCCGGCCCCAGCGCCATCTGCTCCGAGAGTGCCTTGTCAAGCAACCTCTCCGCCGCACCCAGGACCGCCCCCCGATGCCTGGCACCGCCCTTATAAGCGTCCTCGGCAGCCTTGAGTGCCCTGTACAACACCGTAGCCACGCCGCGCCTCCTCTCCCCAAGATAAACGTTCCTCGAGCTGAGCGCGAGCCCATCGTCGGCCCGTGCCGTCGGCCCAACAACAACCTCAATCGGCAGCATAAAGTCCCGCACCAACCGCTTGATGACCACGGTCTGCTGCACATCCTTCTGCCCAAAGTACACCCGTTCCGGCTGCACGATATTGAACAGCTTCATACACACGGTCGCCACCCCGCGGAAGAACGTCGGCCGCGACTTGCCCTCCAGCACCTCCCCCACCGGGTTAATGGTCACAAAGCTCCCCTTGCTATCCACCTCTCGCCCGGGAAAGCCCCCCGGGTACATCTCGGCGGTGGTCGGTGCGAATACGGCGCTGATCCGGCCCAGATTGTGCCCGTCGTCGGCCAGCTCGCGATCCAGCTTCACCAGGGCGGCGGCGTCGGCGTCCCAGGTGACGGGATAGGACGACAGGTCCTCGCGCACGCCGAACTGGGCCGGGTTGACGTAGATGGAGACGACGACGTGGTGGTTCTCGCGGGCGGCCGCGCGGATCAGCGAGAGGTGGCCCTCGTGCAGAGCGCCCATGGTGGGCACCAGGGCGACGGAGCGGCGGTCGAGGAGATGCGGCCGGCGCCAGCGGCGGAGGGATTCGACGGTGCGGAGGACGCGGATGGAGGAGGAGGGGAGCTTTTCGGGGCTGCCGGGAGACGAAGACCCGGAACCCGAGGAGCAGCGGGAGGCCATTGTGCGGCGGGCGGATGGAAAGCGCGAGTGGGACTTTTGTGCGTTTTGGGTGCGGAGGTAAGGTGTACGACTGCGGGCGAGTGTGAGAAATGCTCTTGTCAGCGGAGCACTCGGGCACGCGACACTGCTGCTGATCGCGGGGCAGACCGTGAACCGGAAGAGGGGCAGCGTTGGCTGCATCGGAATGACGCGAGGGAGGATTCTAGGCCAAAAAGGAGCGCGGTACGAATCTAGGGAAAAGCTCGGATGACATTGCCGTGGGCGCCGGACTCAATTGGTGCTGATTTTATATAAGACCCATCCTGTGATGGTTTCTGCAGCGGAGTTTTGAGGACGGGATGCCAGGCACGCCAGGGTTCCAGAAAGGTGCAATTGAGCTCCCCACCTACCTGATTTAGAAACACGCAAGCCTGCTGCTGGCTGAACAAGGCCCCACTCGGCTTCCAAAGAGCCATCACACAAAGATCAAGAACATTCCGAGCCTTGACTTGCGATTCCTCAGTTCTCATCTTATTAATACTACATACAGGCGCCAATCCCAGGCAGTACGGCATAAGTCCTGGGACATCCATTTCTTTGCGCCGTTTGGGCGGACATACAATACCACTTACCAAGCCGCTCTTATCAAGACACATGATGAAGAGGGCCAGCTCACTTTAGAGACCTCCTTCCATGTCAGACGTGAAGGATGCCGTACTCTCAGATCTTTCCACCCGCCAGAACAGCACCTCCACCATGCGAAACACCACAGCCGGCTGGTCCTGCGCCATCATGACTGGGCTCCACGATCCCTGGCCCCGCGGCCATGGGAACATTGGAGTTGTCATGGTAGGGTATGAACAACGGTTGCTCCGGCTTTCGCCGGAATACCATCGGCCCGTTTCAAGTCAAGTTTCGACGCATCAGCAGGGTCCCTCCCTCAAGGAGGAGGTGGTCGAGGGATCCATGGCCGAGCATGAGGTACACGTGCGCTCGATCACGCGCAGGAGGACGGGCTGGCTGCCCGGTCCGCTATTGAGGGAGCCGTCGACGCCGTGGACAAAGACTGGGTGGTTGACGGGGTTTTCGCAGGACACCCAGGTTGTGTTGAGCGGGACATTGATGGCTGCCTTGACGGCCGGGAGATCGAAGTAGGGGACGGGGAAGGCCGAGGGGAGTGAGAATGTGCCGGCGGAAAAGCCTACGAGGTCAAAAAGAATGGGGCAGTGCGAGGTAATGTCAAACGGGCCGAGGCAGGGGTTGAACTCCCTTACGGCCAGGAATACGGGGCCATACAGATCACACTCCGGGTGAGGCCGGTTGGTGATGGGGTCCGCTCCCGGCAGGATCGAAGGTTGCAGCTCACGCGGCGGAATGACGAGGAACCCGTATCGGCCGTGTAGCCGCGCTGCGCGTCAACCGCCTTGATCTGAGCCAACACGGTGTCGTTGAAGGGGAGGACGCTCCTCCATCTGTCGACAAAGGAGGCGATTGGGATGTCTTGGTACCGAGGCGGCTCAGAATATAAGCCGATCCAAACGGCCACGCCTGAGGCGCTGTAAGTAGCGGTTGTCCTTCCGGTCAAAGCATGGCGGCAGCGATGAGGGCACGTACATACATTCCAGCGTATGAGCAGCCGGTCACGTACACCTCGCCCCCCTTGGAGAGTGAACGGGTCGACGAAGTTTCGCCAGGACCCCAGGAAGCGTGAGGTACGAGATTCGGACGAGCAGACGGCCAGCGCCAAATCAACGTTGCTAGCTCAGCGGTCCGGCGCATCTTACAGAGCTGCGGTCAAGCGAACTTTGCGAGGGGATATTCGCACCAATTCCCAGGCGGTTTCGTCGTTTTTCTCGAGCTCCCCTTGGGGTTTTCAGACAATACTGACAGCCACAGCCTCTGACCAGCATCCTCGGAAAATGCAATCCGCCTGGAGAATGCGCAGCTTTATGACTACATGCTGCCGTTTCCGATCGGTGAGTCAAGACTCGTGTGCTCAACTTGCGTCATGCGAGACAGATCCGAGACCTCAAGATTCGACTGAGATCTTCATGCTACTCGAGCTGAAGTGGCGGTTCAGGTACTAGCCTTCATCAAAACGAACGGAAAGCAGCTCTACTCTACAAGACTCAACTAACTAACAATACGGATATTCAGGATATAGCGGATCGTAAGGCTTGCCAGGTCAAGGTAGATAAGGTAGGTGTTTGCTTGTTTAATCTAGACTTGAAGCTAGTAAGTACAGGTACAAGCCATGTGGTCGTGCATCGGCAACTACCATTCCCTCTTTATAGCGATATAGCGGGTCTAGAACCAATGTCCGACATGTTTGTTCGCCTTCCAAAACGTGGTGGTTTAAGAAACAACAACAAGATAGAAGGTCCTAGACTTTCCCAAAGTTGCAAAACTTTATGACAAGAGTGGGATTCGAACCCACGCCCTTTCGGACCGCCAAATCAGAACCCTGAAGACGGCGCCTTAGACCGCTCGGCCATCTTGCCTGAATTGTTGAAAAACAACAGTAGGGAACGTAGCTTACATGTATCCGATAGGACAACGCGGAGTGTTAGGGACGTAGAATACAGCGTATAAAGGAGGAGTAAAAGGTGAGCTGGTTGGGATCACTATATTATAGTATAGGGGAGCGAGTTTGGGAGGTAGTGGGTTGGGGGGAAGTGTGCTCGAAAGAGGAGATCTAAGGGAGGTATAGGGTGAACTTGCCAGCTAAGGTAGATTGTATAGAGTAGCAGTATAGGGAAGGTGGGCTGGGACTATAGAGTAGGCTCGCTGGTGAGCTAGGGTTATATGGAAGGTCTCTGCTGATGGATCCTACGAGACGGTGCCCGGGAGCGGTCACGACCCAGTTGCTCACAACACCACCCTGCTGAGCTTGATTCCATCTGAAGGGAAGGCTAATCAAATCAATCGAGAGCAGGAGACCCGGCAGAAGAAATCGTTTTAACCATGAGTTTCTAAAGAAGTATCGACATAAGAAACAACGCTGGCCGGCAACAAAAGAACTCAGGCGGATTTCCCGGTCCCCCCGGACTCTTGGTAAAGCTTGCCCTCAACCTTCTCGTGTCTCCGTGGTGAAGACCGTGATCAAGACAGGCGCCATTTCCAATCCAGCAACCCAGTCCCAACTAGTCTAGCCAAGCACGACGCCGCATTCAACCAAAGGCCGACGACAACCTAGGCATCCATTTCCCCATGCTTTCTTCAGCGGCCACCGCTGGGGTTGACAGCGCGGGAAGGCTCCGTCGCGAGCGCACACGCTGAGCCTGTATTCCCAATGCGCCTTGCCCGTTGCCACTGCCGCTCTCGCTCTCACTCGCCGTACAGGCCCGGCAGCACTACTTGGTGGGAGGCGGATTGGGTCCGCCCACCGGGGGTGACGGGTATGATATGCGAGGGCGTGGGCGGTCCGCGCCACGACGACGACGAGCTGTGGAACGTGAGAGCCCGCTGGTTGGTGATAGACACGGGCGCTGATTCGGGCTGCGTCCTCGGCTGGTGATGTTTTCGACTTGAGGTGGTGGCGTGCCTGGAATCGGCGGGATCGGCTGTATTGCGCGGGCTTCTGATGTGCGCGGCGTCGATGGCGCCCAGGACGTGACACCCATTCTTTTGGAGTTCATCTGGGTTAGTGCGGGCCGGGTTGATAGTCCGGATGGCGGAACTGAGCGGCCGGCTGGGGCAGATCCTGGGCCATTGTTGGCAGATACAGGTAGGTTGTCTTGCAGTCGGGAAGGCAGTTGTGGTTGGAATACCCGCCGACACTCCTGCGGCGCAGATATAGCAGGACGTGGTCTTGCGGAAGGCAAGTCGTCCCGTCGGCTTAGGAGACGAGCACGGAGTCTGCGGAGCCGTTCGAGCCATTCCTCTCCGGCCATGGTCAACAAGTGCTACTCGCAGGAGCTAGCTTGCCTCGGAGCGCCGTAGACCCAGACAGGAGTGAATGAAATCAATGGGGTGGACAAAAGTTGGAGACTCCCGAACGACCTCGGAAACAGCTGTGGCTTAAAAGCTGTTCCCATGAGCGGGCATGAAAAATGCCATCGCGGTGAGAGGGCTGGCTTTGGCATCAAGCAGTTGCTGATGTGTTCTTGCCCTCTCAGTCTCCTCCTCCTGCCATGTGAGGTCCCCCTGCCCAGGGGCTCCTTCCATACCTTAGGTACCTTGGTTGATACCACAACTGAACGATGTTAGGGGAACCAGCTGCCATGACAAAAACCGCCCTCAGTTGTCGATTTGGAAAGGAGAAACCGCATCAGATGATTCTTTAGTAACGGCGAGACCGCTGAGGCCATGGTGGAGGGGCATTTGAGACAAATCCTACCAAAGAAAAGAAGCTCAGCTTATTCGTGTAGATACATTCTCTCGGCTGAAACCCGACATTCGTAGACACAAGACTTGAGAGGAGTAGAACCAAAGGGCTTTTCCGGAAACGAACCTGAAAAAGCTTCGCGGCGCCTTCCATCATGTATTCTCCGGGGCAAAAACAGCAACTAGTTAGGTAGCTTTGAAACTCCCCATTCAGGCCGATCCCCGCCCTTTCACCTCGTCCCTCCTGGACCCTAGACCTCAATAACAACGGCCTGCCCATAGACCGGAGCGACCCCATCCCCCCAAATCCCCACAACCGAAAGTAAGAAGGCCAACCCAGCAACCGCGCTCCGCACGATCTGCTTCTTCAGGAACACCTCCACCTCAGCCCGGACCTCCTCCCCATTGACGTGCTCCTCCTCGCTGCCCTCCATCTCCTCGGCACTCCCCTCGCTGTGCGCATCTGACCCGGCCGCGCCAAGCACCTCGTAGCTAGCCTCCATCCTCGCCCTCGCCGCGGCGCGCTTTTCCCTCTGCTTTTCCTTGTTGGCGGCCGCTGCGGAAGCAGACGGCGCCAGGCCGCCGGGCCCCAGGGTCAGGAGGTAAGGGGCGATCAGGTCCGACGCGGCGAAGTGTGAGCCGAGCGCGAGGACGGAGGCGTAGAGCAGGTACGGATGGCGGACGGGGAGCGGGGAGAGGATGTAGGCGAGGGCGAAGGCGGACGAAGAGACGGCGGCGAGAGACCGGAGGTGGCGCGCCGCGCTGGTCGTCAGGGTGTCGAAAGCGCGGGCGGCCGAGTCGGCGGACGGGAGCGTCAGAAGGGCTGGGATGGTGAGGGAGGAGAGCGTGTAGGAAAGGCCCTGGAGATTTGGTTCAGCAGGCGTGGGGTGCAATAGTGTCGTCGAAGACCGCCCGCATCTAAGATGCGAGGGAAGCGCGGGGAAGGTCGCAACTTACCGTCAGGACACCGAGCGACACGGTGCCGACAAACTTGAGCACCGAAACGCCCTTCGCAGCCATGGTTGCAATCGACTGTCTATGGAGACCGAGGATTCGCGCAGGCCTTGCGAAAATGGCGATAGAAGATGAGTGTCAGGCAGTTTGGATGGTTCACATCGATGCTGCAGAGAAGAGGGGCGTTTGACGGGTACCGGATAGACTTGGCGCCTCGGGAAGCCATGGCAGTTTGACCTGGAAGCCTGGCTCCGCCCCTGCGTCATCACGCAACAGCAGAGAACAGCAAGGATGCCGCATTACCCTAACCCTGAGCTAGCAGAACAAAAATGAGAGAGCAAAACTCCGAGAACACCCCTGTCTCAAGGCAACGTGCCAGAGTGGTTAATGGGTACGCCTCGAAAGCGTATGGCTTCGGCCGCAGCGGTTCGAATCCGCTCGTTGTCGATTAATCGATTACTTTTTCTTCTGCTCTCATTTTTGTCAGCCTGGATCTTCACTGGGGTGCGATGCCCCCTGTTCAACACAGCTTACTTACCTTCAGGGACGAGGCATGAGGTTGGGCCCGTCTCATGCCTCTCGTTGAGAAAAGAAGCACGAAGTGTTGGGGTGAGAGGATCCCCAATGCACCAGTCTAGAAAGCTACCAACAAGTGCGCGTACGCTGAAGTGAACTTGAGTCAGGTACGTAGTTAACATTGGGAGAGTGGGCATCTGATCTATTCCTACAAGTTTCCAGGGGTGGACTTCAGTGGTCCGGTCAAGAACTCACTCGTGCAACAAGACCTGACCAGATGGCAGGCAGCGCAGGTCCCAGCCAGCATCCGGCAATTAATCAACTTATTTCCCCGAGTTACTCGCTGCAAAGGAATCCCGCCGCCCTATCTCAGCAGAGCTCCTACCAGCACCCCTTACTCCAGACTCAACCTCCAAAGGCCATCCCCAAGGTAGTGAGCTTCCTCCATAGCCGGCCCTTTCCCCTTCTCCTTTATCTCTTTCGTGCCCATAGTCAACACCCCAACGGCGCAAGCTTCCTCCTTGCCCTCGGCCATAACCACAACCGGCTCCCCCTTCTCCAGCTCCCTGCTCCAATGTCCGTCCTCATCCGGCCCCTCGTTCGGCACCTTCACCTCCCCGTCATCTTCGCCCTCTTCCCCTTCCCCTTTGTTCTGCCCATCTTCCTTCTTCTCCGCAGCAGCTGTGTCCCTGTCAACCGGAAGCGGCAACCTCCCCCCTTTGCTCGTCAACCCTGGCGCCATGAGGGTGGCACCACTAAGCACGAACCGGATGGCGCCGCGGTCGATGCGTATGGTGGGGAAGCATTGCGGGAAACGGTGGACCAGGCGCAGGTGCGGAAGCAGCACGCCATCGCTGTCCTGCTGGTAGAAGACGGGATGGTTGTCGATCACGTAGAGCAGAACGCGGTCGGGGAGCTTGACCTGCTCGAGGGAGGCCTTTTTCGGGAGCACCTCGTCGATGACGGGGGTCAGGAGCGGGTAGGTGGAGAGGATGGACTGCCGGATGGAGCGCTGGATGGAGGACTTGAGCTTTTGTCTCTGTTTGGGGTTCGCGTTGAGGCTGGTGGGGTTAGCTTCATTCACTCTGGGAGACTGTCGTGGGAAAGGGTTTGTACTCTTTCTTGAACATGGTGGACGCGGGTTGAGCGCCGGCCGCTCTTATCAACGCCTAATAGCTAATATTGGTAACTTCTGGTAAGTATCAGGTAGAAGCCACGTCGCATGTCTTGCAAGACCTTGCCGATTGCGATGCTGCTGCGTGGATTGCCCCGCGATTGCTGCTCAGAAGGATGGCGGGGTTTTTGCCAAGGTTTTGGCGGGGATCTTCGACAGAGCACCAGCCACAGTGTCGTCACCGAAGAGTGGCAGATGAGGAGGAATCGTAGTGTTGAAGTGCCGGCTGGAGTGGAATGCTAAGGGAAGACGAAAGCATATGCGATAACAAGGCGTTTTCACAAAGACAGAACTCGTAAAATCAAAAAGGCTGTGGTATCGTACAAGAAGCAGTGAAGACGATATGCGCAACCAGCCTCGAGGCCTACCCACCACTCCATCCACCTCAACCATGAGTGACATGAGAGACGGTCCCATCCTCATTGACATGGACGTTTAGTCTATCTTCCTTAAAGTCCTTGGTCACCATCATTCCGGGCTCAATGACACGTGTCTCTTTGGGAAGGTCCGTTTTGCAGAAGGTCTGAGCATAGAGTCGTCAGCGCAAGCACAGACAGCGAGCGGTAAGCCAGAATCCAACTAACTGTCTCAGATGTTGGCTCTTCCGACAGCTTCTTTCCGGCAAGCTTGTTCATCCACTCTTGGGTCTTGTCACCACCCATGTTATCGGCCGTAACTCCAGGAACGACGAGAGGCATTTTGAGCGAGGGCTTCTGAAATCGAGATAGAGTGGTCCTCAGGGTTGCAGTGGGTGTGCTTGCAAAAAGTCTGGGTATGGCCATGGATGAGGAAATTTGAGACGCAAGAGCCCGTTATTATAAGTCTTCCGGTTGACATTGTACCAGCATGACGTAGCGTTGCTGGCTGCACAGCCACATCAGTCCCAGTTCTGCCCCTTCTTTGGCTGCAGCTGAATCGGTTCGCATTCAACTGTCCCTGCGCTGTCATAGGCAAAAGCCGCAAAACCGTCTCTCTGCCGTCCGTGCAACGCATTTGTCCAAATTCATCTAGGACAAAATGAACGAATATTCGACATGCAATATAAAAAAAGCCACAGTGATTTCATCCAGGTTCGAACCGGAGACCTTCAGTGTGTTAGACTGATGTGATAACGCACTACACTATGAAATCATTGCATGATGTGATCAGCGCGATTTGTTGACTCCTTAATTCACCCGTAGAGTTGCATTTCTGTTCGACGCCGATATTGTGTAGAGTCAGTGGATGCTATCATGATATAAGCCACATTCCGTGCTCCCCTCAGTGCAATAGGGACTATCGGCTCTGTTGAAAACTAAAACCTGAAGTATGCGGATAACAAACACGCGATTGGCTGACTGTCCCTTCTTCAAGAGGACCAGTTGGAATTTCGGGGATACCACTCTTCAGAAACCCTTGGGGAGCGGTGATCCAGTAACTCCGGCATGTGTGGTGGCAGCAGATTTCCAATGAATAGTCACTAGAGGGTTACGAAATGGCCATCTTGATTCATGGATGGAATCAGTCAACATCGCCTGGGTTATCTATCATGGGCAGGCAACGAGTCAAGCAAGTAGAATCAAACTCAGAAAAGAAAGAATAGTAAAAGGAAAAGGGATAGAGGAATGTAGAAAGAGAACAGAAGAAGAAGAAGAAGAAGAAGAAGAAGAAGAAGAAGAAGAAGAAGAAGAAGA
>MU860205.1:0-47415 GCA_033296875.1 Achaetomium macrosporum | reverse complement strand
GTGCAACCCTAACCCTAGCTACATACATGATGTCGCAGGCAACGCCTGTGACACTGCTATTGTACAGACATTGCGGCAAGTATTGTTGTAAACCTTTTGGCTTCACCGAACCATCACCCCTTGTGTTATACCTTCAGACTGATTGTCCCTCTCAGAGGATAGGGGCCTTCAGGGTTCGTCACAATATACGTACCTTAGGTACTTACACCACTTCCCCTACCTCATTCTGCCTTAGTATCTACCTTAACACAATCCGGGGCCATATCAGGCAGGGAAGCGGCCGATGCAGGCTGAGTGCAGCTGATCAAATCCCCTTCAGCCTTCCAGGCTACCTTGACCGTTCATTGTCATGATTGCGTTAGAGTCATAACACAAACCTAGAATCGCAAAGCCCCGCCAACCAACTGAGCTTCGCAACTCTGAGACCATGAGATGTGAGGGTGCAGCCCTAATAGTTAGGTACGGCTGGCTGATCTGGGTTCGATGCACGATCGAAGTGATCTCATCTGAGAGATCTCCGAGTACTTAAATATCCTTATCACACTCGTCATCCCACACCTCACTCACGCTTCGGCACATCCACCGCCACTTTGTTTGCTTGGATTCACTCGCTTTATCACTCGCTCCCAAATCCGTCTGCGGTCGCCCTATTGGATTGGGCTGCCCAGCCGGCTACGAATAGCTCGCAGGGCTACGAATCGCTTGCAGGCTCGCAGCTTTTCCATATCCCTCCATTCTCACCCCCATGTCCGAGCCAAAGCGGCAAGCTGTGCCGCGACCGCCATTCATCTCGCTCATCCTAGGTCTCTGGATTTTCCCCACGCTCTGGCTGGGCTGTTTCGTCATTATCGCGTACAGCACCATCCATAGCACCATGGGACGAATGAGAGGCAAGAGCGGCAGCGACGCCAAAAGGCAGCACACCAGCGCAACAAAAACCCATTATTCCGATCAGGTCGGAGAGGAATGCCCCATATGCCAGGAGCGCATCGGTTCACGCAGCCCCGAGGGCATTCGAGAAAGCTGGAGCATGTTACCCTGCGGTCATCGTTTTGGGAGCTACTGCATCAAGCGGTATCTCGGCATCTCGGCCGATGAAGAGCCGCTGTGCCCCATGTGCCGGGACAGAGCTTATCACGAGGTGTGCGGCCATCCCGTTCTACCATTCATGCTCAGGCCCGACGGCACACATCCGGACCTGATCATCGACGACGTTTCTGGGAGGGTACGTCCTCGAAAGGGGGAGGACTTCCTGACGGTCATCGCCTGCGAGTATTGTCAGGACCCAGAGGGGCACCAGAGGCGACCGGTCGAGGAGTTGCAACCCAAATGGAAGACGCCGGTGCGCTGGCTGTGGGAACGCATGCCCTTCACCCGGAAGAGGACTGTCCAGCGCCCCCAGGTCGAGCGCCCTGGCCCTGCCCGCGACGACGATCAACACTCCAATGAATACAATCGCCGTGAGAGGATCCGAAACCAGCGCAACGGAGGCCCCTGGCACGGCCCGTGGATGGACGTTCGGTCTCGGGACCTTGGGTGGGAGAAGTGGTGGAAGGAGCAAGCTCCATGCGGGGTATAAGGGGTTCCCGCAAGGACGCATCGTTTTCGACGAGGAGATGGTTGCGGATACTGGCGAGTTGACGGCGTAGGTAGATGGCCGAAAGGAAGGAGAAAAACCGGAAGTACAGTACAGGGGATGCAATTTACCGTTCAGCGAGACGCTTGTTGGATTGTTACTGCAGGGCCCGACGGTTCCTAGCGGTTAGGAATTGGAAAGGTTAAGGAGCTCTGAGGAGGCAGCTCGATAGGCCAAACCATCCATTGAACGCAAGACTGAAAACTCTCCATGCTATACACCGTTGATGTTGTCCAAGATTGTCCATATAATCAGTGCTCTTTTCTTAAACGAATTTGGTAGGATTTCTGCCAAGATATCCGGACCCTTGTCCTGAGATCAGCCGCTAACCAAGGGACCCTTCTCCGGGCGGAGTGGGACGCGAGCTAACTTGAACTTCGACCTGACAACTCGGCAGAAAGCATGACACTCCCCCGAACTGCAAGATGCGCTTCAAGACAGACCTCAAGAATGTCAGGACTTTCTCAAGTGAGCTAACGCGATTGCGTTCCCGCCCGAATTCCGTCTAACATTTCGATTCTTTTGCCCCAGAGCTCACGGCAGCGCTGAACTCGCTTGAAAAGATCGCGTGGGTGCGTCTCGACGATGACACGGTCCGGTTTACTGTGATCCCGGATACCGGGTCCCAAGTATGGGCGTACGTCTCCCAAGTCAACCAATCTATCTGTTCAGCATGCTGAGGATAGCTAGCTCTCTCTCGGTTGACCTGATTTTCGACAATTACCACATCCAATCTGCCGAAGCAAACAACACCATCAACCTCGAACTTCCTCTGGGGCCCCTGCAGCGCGCACTCAAGTCCGCCGTCGGCAGCAGCTATGCAAACCTGCGCCTGACCAAGCGCGATGGCATCCCAATGCTGTCCATGACAATCCACACCATGACCAAAGATGGCGCGCAAGACGCCCGCGGGTTCGGCGCTCCCGGCGGAGGACGGCACAACGCGCACTCTGCCCACCCCGATCCCGACCCCTTCGCCGACCCGGATGTCTTCCAGCAAGAATCCCTCGAGCTCACCATGAAGCGCGAGCGCGAAAAGATCATCACCCAGGACATCCCCGTGCGCGTGCTGCACCCGGACACGGTCGAGACCATCATGCAGCCCAAGGTGCGCGAGCCGGACGTGCACATCCAGCTGCCTCCCTTGCTCCAGCTCAAAGCCATATCCGACCGCTTCACCAAGCTCGCCCTCACCACTACCACCGGCACCTCCGCCGCGCGAAGCGCCGGTGCCCAAAATCCAAAACTCACCCTCTCGGCCAACATGCACGGCTCCCTCCGCCTGCGGCTCACCACCGAGACGCTGGACATCACGTCGGTGTGGAACGGGCTCGAGAACCCAGAGCTGGACCCGTCGCAGCTCGCGATGCCGCTCGAGGAGCACCCGAGCACCAAGTTCAAAGAGGCCGGGCCCGATAAATGGGCGACGGTGCGGGTGGACGGGAAGGACTGGAGCCGGGTGCTGAGTGTGGGGCGGCTGGAAGGGAGGGTCATCGCATGTTTCGCCGACGATCACGCATTGATCCTGTATGTCTACGTACCGCATGTGGATGATGTGGGCGCTGAGGATGTGGTTACGTATTATGTTTCGAGCTATAGCGCTTGAGCCTGGTGCGGCGAAGGGACACGGTTGCTTGGTTTGTTTGGCTGACTTGACAGCTGCTGCATTTCTGGGAGGGTAGGACGTTCTGGCGTCATATAGGGATTGATATTTCCGCGGACGTTTCGGGCATTTGGACGGCTATAAAAGGGGCGTGATGGGGTTTACGGCATCAAATGGCATCTGGCTGCGCAGACTAAAGCTCCATGTTGATAGCAGACATGAAATCAACGTCACCTTGCTGCTAGCGATGTTGAACCAATTGTGTTAAGTGCGAGGCTTTTCGCTCTGGTGAACGCTCCTAACCCTGTATCTCGTGTCCTGGATTTACCGCTGTATCCAGTAGTTACCCTGTTCGTCTTGAAGAGAAGTGTAATCAGGGCTCCGTATTTCCAGGGCAGACATACCAGTTTTGCCATTTCGAGCGGCGAATTCTGCTGGATCAATCTCAGCACGCCCAGCGGATTCCATTGTCTACTTATCTCCATTAGTATCGTGCTTCATAGTGTATGCTAATTATACAGAGTCCGTCCTCATCTCTCAATAACCAATGAACGCAACCCAGCCAAACCGGCGACCTCTTCCAACACAGCGAGCGACCTGGGCCGGCGATGTAGTACACAAGTATCGTCATACATTATAACAATCCACCCCTCTGTATCTCGTCCCCTCGTTTCTATTGACGGCTCCCCACACCCAATCCCACCGTGGACGGCGCCTTTCGAAGCCAATCCTACCTCAAGACTTCCCCATGACATCCACGTATCTTGCCCCCTTCCTCGGCTTCTTCGCCGCGCCTGGCTTCCTTGGTCCCGCAGCACTCAGCAAATCGTCAATACTGCTCGAGTTGCTCAGACTGGTCGGCGGTCGGCTGCCGCTACCCAACGGCGGGGCACTAGCCGTGCTGGTATTGGACGCCGACCGCAGCATGGAAACCGGTCCCGGCGGCGGCGGCAGCCGCGGACTACCGCCTGCGGCAGGGAGATTACTCTCGGACGCTGACGTCGGCGGACGGGCGACGCTCGCGCTCGCGGCGCGGGGCGGGCCTGTCGGCGGTGCGCTGGCGCGTCCCGTCTCTGGACCTGAGCTTGACCCCGGTGGCGTGGCCGGGTTGGCGCTGACGGAGCGTGGGGTTGTTGATCTCGGCGGGGGAGGCGTGGCCTTTTTAGCAGTGTCTTCTGGCCCGGCGTTCTTGTTGACCCAACGCTTGAGCTCGGGGTCGTAGTAGAAGGAGTTGGGCTCGCCCAATTTGGCGCGGATGGGCTTGTTGGGGGAGGACTCTTGGGAGGATGTCTCCTTCTTTGCGCCGCCGCCGAACCAGGAGGTGAAGCCCCAGCCTTTCTTGGTCTGCTTCGCTGCTTCGGCACGTTTGGCTATGTTATGTTAATGTAGGTTGATATCGATGAGGTTGCGGCGGACTTACCATCTTCCTCAGCCGCCTTACGGAACATTTCCGCATTTTCCCGATCCTTCTCCTCCTTCGTCTTCTCGGCGGGTTTCGGCGCGGGGAAGTCGTCATCGTCGTCGTACATGATGCCTTTCTTCTTGGGTTTCGGTCTCGACTCCTCGGCAGAATCATCGCCCTCCTTGGAAGCCTCGGGGTCGGGTTCGTACGAGTGCGGTTCGTAGCCATATGGCTGGTATGAAGGAGGCTCATAGGAGCTGCCACCAGAAACTTCATCCGAAGTGACATTTTTCTCGGCAGGGGCTTCGTGTGGGGTTAATGAAGGCGGCTCATACCCATATGAAGGCGGCTGGTAGCCAGACGTCGTAGGAGATTCACTGGATGCATCGGATCCCTGATCGCGGGATTCTCCGTTAACAGGAGCGCCTGCATAACCAGCGGCCTGGGGAGGCGCGCTCGTGGGCGCTAGAGGACGTTGCACCTGAGAAACTGGGTTATAGGGTGACTCCTGAGGCGCGTTGTATCCGGCACCATGAGGGGAATACGTTGCAGCCGGTGAGCCACTCGCCGCTGGGCTGTAGGGGCCTGATTGTTCCAAAGAGCGCCTGGACAACTCGAACGATCCTCGGTTGAGCTCGCTCGACGTCCGCTCCATCGATGACCGAGGAGCATATGCCGAGGTTGAAGGTCTGCTGCCAGAGCCAACTGATTGAGGGGCCCCCGGTGCATACCGAGACGCAGCCCTGGTCGGTGGCGCTGAAGCCGGCACGGGGCCGTTGGGTAACGACGTAGGCATGCCGTAACTCGGCGCCGCAGGGCCAAACGTCTCCAAATTGCTGACTGAAGGCGACCGGCTGATAGTCGGTGTACCTCCAGCAACGCGCGCAAACGGCCCGGATTCTCCCTCTCCTGACGGACCTTGGCCTGATCCCTCGTCCTCGCCGGAGACGAATTTGTTAAATTTGCTCCACATAGTGTCCGAGACTTTGTTCATGCTCGGCTTAGGTATCCAAGAAGCGGATTCCTCCTTCGGTGCCTGCTTGAGGCGTCTCATGAGGTCCTCAACAGCATTTTCAAGGATGGGATGATGGTATGGAGACCTCTTGGTCTGCGACGTGATCGCTGTTGCAATCGCGTCACAGTATTGCAAGGCTTTATCACTGAACCCGTATTCAGCCAGAGCAAGGGCATGCTGTAGCTTGTAGGCCGCCAAATGCGGGTTCGTTATCGGCACGCTGGAGCCTCCAGCGAGGCTTTGACCAAACTCATACACTTCACTCAGCAGGAGAGGTTCAATCTCCTTGGCGAACTGCTCAGCCTGCTTCTTATGGTCAGATCCCACAAGGACGAAATGGGAGTTCGGATCGTCGAGTCCACCAAAAACGGTATGGCTGCGCGCGAACATGAAGCAGATATGTGCCGCCTCTGCTCTTCCATAGCCGGAGAGCAAAACACCGAGTGAGTTTATCCCGCGGACATCATCAGGGCTCCTGTTGCTGAGAATGAGGCTGAGGGTATCCCGCCACTTGTCAAGGCCTTCCATGGCGTCCTTCGAGGGACCGGATGCCGCGTTGGTAGCCATGAGCTGAAGGCCGGCGCGAGCATGAACTGGCACAAGCTCATCAACGCTTTCATCGTGATTTCCAGCGAGAATCTCGTACAGAGCAGCGAGCGACTCATTGTTGTGACCCGGAACATTGACCTCCTTCTTCACAAATTCTTGCGCGACCTGCTTGTACAGATTGGGCGCCAGGGCGTTGGAAAGCAGAAGAGCATGGCCCCACAGTCGCTGGTCAACCGCAGCCCAGACAGCCTTTTCGCAGTCCCCAGTAAGGAGATGTCGGCGAATCTGCTCGACTGTTGAAGAGCTAACCCCATCAGATTGCATGCCGGCCGTCGGGCCATCACCGAGTCCAAAAGTGGCGGCACCATTCATGTATGGCGCTGCGCTTTCTGATGCCTCAGGGCCAGGGGACAGGATATCCCGGACGGCCTTCTCGACAGCTGGGTTCCCTTCGAGTACGCCATCATGTTCAACAAAAACGCGAAGGATCTTCCACAAAAGGACTCGCTCAACTGCCCGCTTGTCCTCGTGAGATAAGTGGGCATGCAGAGAAAGGTTGGTAGGCAAACCGCGCTCCAAGCTCTCAATCCCGGTAGTTAGCCAGGCAATGGTCTCCTTCTTCTTCGACTTCCCCTTCAAAGGGCCGGGAAACTTTGAGAGCCGCTCCTCCAAGGGCGTGATGTCTTTGACGTTCTGAATCTTGACTGCTCCTGGACTGCGGACTACAGCAGGGACACTCTGATTCATGCCGTACCGGGGCACTTCCTTGGGAAACATTGTGACAAAGGTCCCACCAACCCCCCAGGAGATGAGAGGCGCTCCTCGCCACCGCTGAAGGGGGTCATTTTCCCGTCCATCTGTTGGCGGAATCACGTTGAGGTTCAGGGAGGCACCCCTGGGACGGCCATAGGTGGGTGCGACTGCGGCGGACACGGGCTGAACCGCTGGGGCGGGATACCCTGTCGTCCGTGGAGAAGTAGGGTCATTCACTGAAGACGGACGAGGAACTGGCTCGGCGGGCTCCCCGCCTCGGTTGCCATAAAGCGCGCCAGGGGACTGCGTCTGAGAGCGAGGGGGTGGTGCGAAGTCATACGGCGGCGCGAGAGGACTGTGGCTGGACATGGCGCGCTTGGGAGGTGATAATACCGCCTGCCCAGAGAGAGCCGAAGGCGGAGGCGTCTGCCTCGCCTGGGGCGGCGGTGCATATCGTGAAACGGGTGGCGAGGATGGTTGCGGCGCACGTCTCGGGGATGTTTGCGTCTGGACCGTGGCTTCCTCCTCTTCGACCTCCCTAGTCGGGGGCAGGGAGGGCACCCTCTGAAGTCGCGATTCGTGCAGGGAACTGCTGCTCCTCCTCTCTCCCAAACCAACCTCAGCATGGTTGACCAGGGCATGGGGTCTCGACCTCTCATGGGAGATCTCAAAGTGTGCCAATGGACTGGAGGTACGGGGCTGATGAGGCAATACCGGAGGCCCAGGGGTTGTGGGAACTGGTCCATACCCGCCACTGGGCTGCCGTGCCGCTGGCGGTGCAGGGGAATACCGGCTCGACGCAGGCGCGGGAACGGGTCCATTGGCCTGGGGTCCGCTGGGGGGCGCAGGAGAATAACGCGTCGAAGCTGCGGCAGGAACAGCAGGCGTGAGCCCTGGTGTGGTGTTCAACGAAGCGTAAGGGTTGACACGAGGCGGGGCAACGAGCTCCGGGATGCCCGCTTCAGGCTTGCTAGGGCCAGGCGGAGGGGCGATCGGGTGAGAAGTCACAGATGGCGGAGCAGATTGAGATGGTGGAGCAGACCGAGATGGAAGACCATAGGGACTCAGCTGCGGCGACGTGCTCCTTTGGCTGTGCCGAGATGCTGGTCTCGGCTTTGTAGTAATGGGAAGTTCCTCGAAAAAGCTTTCGTGTGATGGTTTGTGTCCAGTCGGCGGCCCTTGGGAAGAGTGACTGGACCCCGGGCGTGACATGCCAGGTGCTGACACACTGCTCGGAGGGGGAGGCGGCGGCCGAGCTTGAACACTCGCACTCCTAGGAGGTGGCGGTATGGCGGCAGGTGAGTTGGGACCCGATGTCGTACTCTGAAGCGGCTGAGCACTCGTCCGCCTCTTGGGCGGTTTGACCACTTCCATGGGAAGATCGTACGGAGAAGTGTATCCGCCCTTGGATTTGTCCACGAAGCTTTGCGCTTTGCTCTTCTCCTGCGGCGGAGGCGGAGCACCATATCCATACCGCGCAGGTGCTGGTGGGGCGGTTGCTGGCACGGCGTAAGCGGTAGCGACAGGAGGTTGAGCCACCGCTGCTGGTGCTGCCGGGAGATAGGGGTTTGCCGGTGCTGTTGGGAGATAAGGGTTTGCTGGAGTCACCGGCGATGCGGTTGGCAGATATGGATTCGTTGCCGATGCGGTGACAGGCGCCATGTGATGGGAGGGCAGATATTGTCCATTGACTGTCTGCATGCTAGGAGCAGGAGCCGGAGCATGTCCAGGGGTAGCCAGGGGTTTGCTTGGCTCGGGCTGTTCGGCTTCGGAGTCTTCCAAGAGGCCCTCATCGTCGCTGCCTAGAAATGCAGATGCGTCTAGCTCTTTCGCCTCAGTTCCCTCGTCTGGCAGGAAGTCCTCGTCCTCATCGTCGGCGAACATCTCCTTCCATTTGGCGTCCAAGTTTCCCCCCTCCTCTGCCGTTGGCTGACCCTGTGCGCTCTCCACGTCCTCGACCCGCGATTCTTGGGTTTCTTGCGGCTGGGGCGTTACCCCTTCAGTTTCCGATTCCTCAGAAGTCTCAGTCAAGGGAATGAAGCCGGTACCGGAGGTATCCCTATCCATGGAGTTCAACACATCCATGGTAGAGTTCCGTTCTAGTGGGTTAGGTCGAGAGTCGTCTGGTTGAGCGGTGTCCTCGGTACGGACATTGCTGAAAAAATCATCCTCTTCTCCAGCCGCGTCCTCCGCAAAGAGGTTATGCCCTCCTCCTGTTGAGCCCTGCTGCGCGCTATCCTGCTGGGCCGACGAGACGAGTGGGACACCTTCCTCGAAGCGAGCGTCTGGCGTCTCTCCAGCGGGCCCGCCGAAACTGCCGCCTATAGACTCGTGCGAGGCAGTACCGTTTTCCGTTTTTTGTGCGACGGTATCGCCCAGCAACGACCCGGTAGTGGCATCGGGAAGTGGTTCGTCCCGCCTCTCTTCCTGCTCGATCTCATGGACCAACTCCTCGGCCTGGTTGAATGAAATGGGCTGCTCCAGCTCATGCGGCGTCTCATTCTCTGTCACGTTCGCCAATGGGGAGACAGGCGGGAAGGAATTTGTCCGGTTGCTTTCGGGCATGAATTTGAAAGGGTCTGTGCTGGTCCGGGGAAGCGTGAACTCGACTTCGTCATCGTCATTCCAGTTCACTTCATGTGGCACAGTCCGGGTGAATGACATTGTGCTGAAATGCTTGGATGCGGTGGTCGACTTTTCCGGTGATGATCCTTCAGCGGATTCGGCCGGTGCTGGCTGCTCCGGCACCTCGGTGTACGCGGCGGAAGCATGAGTGTCTGCCAACCAATTGCCTCCATCGTCCTGATCTGGAATCCAGGCGTCGATTTGCTCACCGGCTGCATCTGGTTGTACCGTGTCCTCTGCAGCACTGTCCACTTGCGCGGGGCTGGCTTTGGTGTCCTCCAGGTGACCCAAAGCAAGTTCGGCGGTCGAGTTCGGCATCATCGCAGGATGCCATGATGAATTCGGCGCATCGGACATCATGCTGCGTTTATTATTATGCGTGGCGCAAAGATTCGGAGCAGATGCGCCGCTGCGCTGCGAGAAAGAAGAAGAATACTAGACAAGAACGGTCCAGAATTAGCAGTTAATTCTCAATCCCGCCAGGGGCCAAAAGTCAGGACACGATGGGGGCGCGTCGCTTGACCTAGGCCCCTGTCGCGGTTCCATGGTGAGGGTTGAGATTTTGCGAACTTGTACAAACACAAGCAGAGTGCTAACAAGACGTCTAGCAGCGAGTCATCTTCAATTGGGTTGGTGAATGCGGTCCTGGACAAGGGGCGGCTGACACAAATCGCAAAGTTGCAAGTTGGCAACTTGGAGATGTGATGATGGGCTACTTAGTCGGCCAAGACGGAGACCTGGAGCGGCGCTGGACATGGCACAGACGAAAGGGCAACGCTGGCCTCAGCAGCTGCATGGCGGGCTGCAGGTCCTGGACTCCCGAGAGCGTTACACTAACAGCACTGTTGTCACTTGCTGGCAGTCCTTGTTAAGCTAGGATATTAACTGCCAGGGTTGGGGGCGTGGCAGATGGGCAATGGCTGGATTTATGTACTAACAGATAAGAGATCTGTATCAATGTTATCTGATAGCTGATGGTTGCATCCCGACTGGACAAAGACCCTGTCGGCTATCTCCCAGAGTCAACGCAACCTCACACCAGGTGTACGTAACAGCCGGGCGTTTGGCAACTGCGACGGCGACCTCAACGCTCTACCTGCCCGACTTCACCATGTCATTCTGTCTCGACAACCCTTAACCCTAGATTTTCCCTTTGTTTTGTCCGCACCTCCGCATCCTTGACGACTCTCATGCGCTCACCGTGATCCATCACACCTTCGAGAGCGGGCAACGACTCCCTGGGAAGGACCGTGAAGTGTACAAGCACTTTTGTCTGAAGAGCAGGATAAGAAGGCGCATTTGGTTACTTGCCCTCCAACAAGGTGACTCGCCCGCCAAATAGCTCCCACCTGAGCTCGCTGCCGCGTCTTCCAAGGCCTCCGGTCAATGCGGGATGCCTCCCTCAACGTCACATCCGCCAGCGAAGCCGCCAGACTCGCCGGTCGACGACGCGGACTCGGACTCGGACCTCGAGATCGATCTCGAAGAGCTTGACCCACAACCCGTTCGTGAGGCCGAGCGATCCAAAACGAAGAGCCTGCTAGGGAAGACTCGCGACCCTGCCGAACAACAGACCCCAAGGATCGCCCTGCGCACGCTCCGCATGGGTGGTCTACGCCGCGGTGCCAAACGCAATGGGTACGGCGAATTAGGCCGCGGCCACGCCGGAGGTGACGAGGACACTGATTCCTTGCTCAGAGACGGAGGCGGAAGTAACCCTCGCTATTCAGATGCCAGCGCCGGGGGCGAGGACGAAGCGCCGTTGCTCAGCGAGCACGGCCGGAGCTCCAGCAAACGGCGGCCGTCACTCGCCGGTGGCAGCTTTCGTAGAGTTGGCCTGAGGCTTCCCAGTTTCATGTCAGGAGGTACTGCGGACCGGCGCGGGCAGGACGACGAGTTTGGGAAGGAGGAGGACGATCCGTCGTCCTCGAGATTGGTCGCTGTCGGCTCGTCTCAATCGACTCGCTTCCCGCCAAACATCATCTCCAACGCCAAGTACACCGCCTGGAGTTTTCTGCCTGTCACGCTTTACAATGAGTTCTCTTTCTTTTTTAACATGTACTTCCTCCTGGTAGCCCTCTCCCAGGTGATTCCAGCACTGCGAATCGGATACCTTTCAACTTACGTTGCCCCCCTGGCGTTTGTGCTGGTCATCACGCTAGGTAAGGAGGCCTATGACGACATCGAAAGGCGGAGAAGGGACAATGAGGCCAATTCGGAAGAGTACACGGTGCTGCAGTTCGACGAGCCGGGGAAAGGGGCAAGAGGCGTACGGCCAAAGAAGAACATGAGATCTAACCACGCAAGAAAAGGATCCAAGCGTTATGCCCCGGAAAGGGACAGATTATCGGATATTCAGGAAGAGGAGGAGCAGACTGAGGCGGACGGGCCAAGGCAGCGCCCGTCGTGGATTGTGTCTGAAGTCAGCAAGAAGTCGCGGGATCTCAAGGTCGGCGATGTTCTCAAGCTTAGCAAGGGGCACCGTGTGCCCGCCGATGTTATCATTCTGAAGTGCTTGTCGAACGACCCAGCCGCTCACAAGCTTGAGCAGGAGGGTCCGTCTCAAGAGGAGTCATTACTGCTGGACCATGCGGCGGAGGCTGGGGAGAGCAGTTCGGTTCTGAAGTCTCCTGTTGAGGACGGGGCTGCTGAAGGAGGCTCGAACGGAGAGACATTCATCAGGACAGACCAGCTCGACGGCGAGACCGATTGGAAGCTACGGCTGGCTTCTCCCTTATCACAGAATCTGGCAACGGAGGACTTGGTGCGTCTCCGGGTGACCGGCGGGAAGCCGGACAAGAAAGTCACTGAATTCGTCGGTACCCTGGAGCTGCTACCCTCCCGGCAAGATGCCATGAGCACTGCCGCCTTCTCTCAAGACGACGGCGTCTCAAAGGCGGCACCCCTCTCCATTGACCACACTGCATGGGCGAATACTGTCATTGCTTCGCATGCCACAACCCTAGCAGTTATTGTTTACACTGGACCGCAGACCCGCTCTGCTCTATCCACATCGCCTTCTCGTTCCAAGACCGGCCTCTTGGAATATGAAATCAACTCGCTCACCAAGATTCTGTGCTTCCTCACTCTAGCACTTTCCATTGTTCTGGTCGCCTTGGAGGGATTCAATAACACCAAAGGCAATATCTGGTACGTCAAGATCATGAGATTCCTGGTCCTGTTCTCGACCATTGTACCTATCAGTCTGAGAGTCAACCTCGATATGGGAAAGAGCGTCTACTCTTGGTTTATCCAGAGAGACCCGGGCATGCCCGGTGCTGTTGTACGGACCAGCACGATCCCGGAGGACCTCGGACGCATCGAGTATCTGCTCAGCGACAAGACGGGGACATTGACCCAAAACGAGATGGAGATGAGGAAGATCCATGTTGGCACCGTCTCGTATGCCAACGATGCTATGGACGAAGTCTCGGCTTACGTGAGGCAAGGCTTCCATCTGCCTCCGTCTGCGAACAACCAGGCGCTCGCAACCCCGTCAACGTCGCACTCATCGGCCGCGAATGCTGGTGCCACCAGAACACGACGAGAGATTGGGTCTCGTGTTCGCGACGTCGTCCTTGCCCTCGCGCTCTGCCATAATGTGACGCCAACCACAGAAGAAGACGAGGACGGCCGGATGGTGAACTCGTACCAGGCCAGCTCACCTGACGAGATTGCCATCGTCCGGTGGACTGAGTCGGTCGGCCTACGTTTAGCGTACCGTGACCGCAAAAGCATAGTAGTCGAGTCCACCGAGACAGGCCGGACGGTGGTCAAAGTTCGCATACTGGACATATTCCCTTTCACCTCGGAGGGCAAGCGGATGGGCATCATTGTGCAGTTCTATGAGAGGCTGCAGCCCGGCGTCCCCGGCATAGGCTCTGGCGAAATCTGGTTCTACCAGAAAGGCGCTGACACCGTCATGGGCTCCATCGTTGCAGCGAATGACTGGCTAGACGAGGAGACGGCAAACATGGCGCGTGAGGGTCTTCGGACGCTGGTGGTGGGTAGAAAGCGGCTCTCGGCAGCCGAGTATCAAGAGTTCTCTGTCAAGTACCAGGAGGCATCCCTCACCATCAGCGGCCGCGAGTCCGGGATGCAGGCGGTCGTGTCTCGCTACCTCGAGCATGACTTGGAGTTGCTTGGCGTCACTGGCGTTAAGGACAAGCTGCAGAAAGACGTCAAGCCATCGCTGGAGCTGCTCCGCAATGCTGGTATCAAGATTTGGATGCTAACGGGCGACAAGGTAGAGACGGCACGCTGCGTGGCAGTCAGTTCCAAGCTGGTCGCTCGGGGGCAATACATCCATACAGTTGCCAAGTTGCGACGGAAAGACGCCGCCCAGGAGAATCTCGATCTGCTCCGTAGCAAAACTGACGCCTGCCTGCTCATAGACGGCGAGAGCCTCAGCATGTACCTGACACACTACCGGACCGAGTTCATCTCCGTCGCTGTCCTCCTCCCCGCCGTGGTTGCCTGCCGCTGTTCGCCCACCCAGAAGGCCGAAGTGGCCAAGCTCATCAAGGAATACACCAAGAAGCGAGTGTGCTGCATTGGCGACGGCGGGAACGACGTCTCCATGATCCAAGCGGCAGACGTCGGCGTCGGGATCGTCGGCAAGGAAGGCCGCCAGGCCAGTCTTGCCGCCGACTTCTCCATCACGCAGTTCCACCACCTCACCAAGCTGCTTGTGTGGCACGGGCGGAACAGCTACAAGCGCAGCGCGAAGCTGGCGCAGTTCGTCATTCACCGCGGCTTGATCATCGCCGTGTGCCAGACGATGTACAGCATCGCGCTCAAGTTCGAACCCGAGGGTCTCTACAAAGTTCGTATTGCCCCGTTCCTTACTTGACCGCCACACCCAAACCGCTAACATCTAATTGCACAGGACTGGCTCATGGTAGGCTACGCAACCGTCTACACGGCGGCGCCCGTCCTCTCGCTCGTCCTCGACAAGGATGTGGACGAGAACTTGGCCAACTTGTACCCCGAGCTCTACAAGGAGCTGACTTCGGGCCGCTCGCTGTCGTACCGCACCTTCTTTGTGTGGGTCTTTGTCTCAATCTACCAGGGCTGTCTCATCCAGGGACTGTCGCAGGTGCTGACCGAAGTGGATGGCCCCCGCATGGTGGCAGTCAGCTACACGGTGCTGGTGCTCAACGAGCTGCTGATGGTGGCGATCGAGATCACGACGTGGCATTGGGTCATGGTGCTCTCGATCGTCGGGACTTTCCTGATGTTTGTTGGGTCCATTCCGTTTCTGGGCGGGTATTTTGACTTGGGGTTCCTGCTCACTGTGTGAGTACCCCTGCGTTTGTCTGAGTGACCGATCGTGTTGGCTAACAAGACGGATAGAGGATTTTACTGGCGGGTTGCTGCCATCGGGGCCATGTCGTTGATTCCCACGTACGCGGCGAAGGTTATTCAGAGGACCATGAAGCCGCCTTCGTATCGGAAGGTTCAGGGGATCTGAGGTTGAGCGGACTGATAGCTAGCATGGATTGGCGGTGGTGGCAGTCGAAATCACCTGCAATTGAAAGTTTTGGTTGCAAAGCGCCTCTGACTCCTCTGAAGTGATCAGTACCGCTCTATAGATGACGCCGTCAAACTCTACACTAGCTATACACATGCAACATCGTTGAGGCTTTGCAGGTATAATACAAAGCCAGGCACCCAACTCCTACATCTTCAAGACAAGCCAGTCTTCTCCAAGAGTCGGGTATGTCCTCTTCAGCTGGGAGATGACACCCTTGACCGGCCCTTGCAGTTCTTTTCTAGCACCCCAAACCTTGGCACCCGCGTAGTGTGCGATGAAGCCCTCCGGCCCCGAGACCATGAGCAGGTTCTTGCCGCCAGCAATACGATTTCCATCGCCATCTCTGCACTGGCACTGCTCGGTGCCAGTCCCCGCGGGAGGGTCCCTGTCATCCGAGGTAACCAGGTTCTTAGGCGAGTGGTACGTGCAAGCGTTGGAGTTGGCGGACATGGCAGGCGGAGATCCAGCGCTGATATCCGGGCTCGTGCGTGACCAGAACCGCCACGATGGACTGGAACCGGGCCCAGCTGATGTCGAGACTTGGATCGACCGTAGGATAGTCCCCGCGTCGATAACTGACCCTTCCTCGTCCACGGTGCAGGAATACCTGAACCTGTCCCCGTATCTCCACCGGAAATCCTCCAGCAGCGCAACTATCGCGCCCTGCTTGCCGCCACCCTCACCACACCCAACACAATCCTCCCTCCGGCGATTTGCCCACACGACCTCCATCTCCACCCCGGGCAATCTATCCAGAAGAGCGTTCGCGGCTTGCAGCGCAGGCGCAATACCCGTGCCGCCCGCCAAAAACACCACCTTCCTCTTCTTCTTCCCCTTCCCCTCCTCCTTCATATTCCCCTGCCGGTCGGCAACCCCAGCCCGAGCACAAACATCGAACCCCAAATGAGGCCCCCTCAACTCCATCGTATCCCCTACCTGCAACCGCGAGAGATACCCGGACACCTCGCCGCCATCCATCCGCCGGATGTAGAATCTCAGCTTCCCGTCCCCATCCCCATCCCCTTTCACTTCCCCTTCCTGTTCCTGCCGTGGCGATGGCGGTAGCGGTAGCGGCGTGTAATCCCGCGCCACCTGCAGCTGCGGCTGCTTGACCTCGACAGACCACAGGCCGTGGCGCCATGCGGCGGCAATCACCTCGTCATTCTTCTCCCCTCCCTTTTCCCGGGGAGGGGGCTCCACGGTGAGGATGAAGGCTGTCGGCGAGACCTGCTCGCGGGAGGTGATGGTGAAGGGGACGAAGGTGTCTGGGTTGAGCGTGACGCGGTTGTCAGTGCCCTCGGACGAGAGCGTGAGGAAGGTGGGCGGGAAGGCGCAGAGGAGGCCGATTACGATGGCGGCTTCGAGCCATGGTTTTCTTCTCTTGGGTTTTGGGTTTACGGGTGGGGTCTGGGCTTGCGCATGGTTGGTTTCATTCTGGTTTCTGTTTTCGGTTTGAGGGATTTTAACTTGTGTTCGGATTCTGATTGGTGGCGGTGGCGGCGCACGGTGGTGATGTTGGGATGTGTGGAAGGAGTGAGAAGTTGGATAATGGATTGTGAGTCTGCTGAGGGTTGATGGACATTTCGATGAGTGAGAGGAGTTGAGCCTGAGACTACCGAGGGGTAATGCTCGGGTTGCTTGTCCCCTCGGTAAACGGGCGAGTAATTGAACGATTGTTTGTCTCATGTCGGGAGAATCATCGTCTTGCCATAACGCCTGTGCTTACAACAAACCTTAATGATTGAGTGTTGTTCAGTTGGTTACTGTATAAAATCGTCTGATAACGATGGCTAGGCACAAAATATTTAGGTAAGCGGTAGTTCGATAATCTGCCCCGTCAATAGCAAGTCACGATCTATCTAATAATATTGTTTTAGGCGATATCTCACATATCGTACTTGAGCTAGTCCTATAAGTCTATACAACGTGAGATACATCCCTCTAGTCTATAACCTCAATATCTCTCCATTCTGCTTGATCCCTCCCCTGAACAACTCCTCTATAACTTTACCCTTCAAGATGGTCTCGCCCACAACACCCTCAACGTGCCGGGGTTCGACCCTGCCGTACCAGATACCGTGTCCCGCCAGAGGGTGTGCCTTGCCATCCTCAGCCCTCAAACCCGGGGGCAGATAAACAATCACGTTCCCCGCAAACTTGTGGCCGCCAATATGGCTAATCAAGCCAACGCGCGCAGCATACCCCGTCCATGTTGCCTCCACGCTGCCCGCTACAGCAAGCCCCTCCCCACCCTCGACCTCAACCGGTCCCTTCAACACCTCTATCCCGCGTCTAGGCAGCGTCTTCTCAAACTCATCCCTCAACAGCGGTCCGAAGATACCACACCGCTGGTCCCGCCCGCCGTGCCCGCAGATCAGCACCACCACCTCGCGCACATCCCGCACACCCCACAACAAGTTCTGGTATGCTGGCTTGCGCAGCAGCCTGTCCCGGTGGATGGGCGACAGGCCGTCGTGCATCGGATGCAGCTTGTCGGGCTGCAGGTAGCCCCTGACTAGGGCCTCGGCACTGTCAAACGAGACGCGCGGAAGGTAGGGGACGTATTTGAACTGCGGCAGGATGTATACCGAGCTGGTCTGCAGCTCGGGGCGCTGTTTCGGTGGCGGGGAGGACGGGAGGGACGAGTTGAGGATGGAGATGTTGTGGAAGGGCTGATCATTTGCGCACGGGAGGTTAGAGCCGGCCAGCTTTTGAGAACCGTATGGGTAAGGGGAAGAGGTCTTACATCGTTAAACTTCCCCCGGGGCCCGACTAGCTCGCGCAGGTCTGCCGCGAGATTGTCGCCCCCGTTGTCTTCCTCGATGCGCGACGGCCAGTCGTCCTTGCCGGTGCACACCAAGACATGCTGCGCATAGTTGGAGATAAGGCCGTTGAGGGATGCCTTGTGGTCAATTTCGAAGCTCTTTGGAAGCTCAGGCGTCGGGGCGCACGCGCATGTTGGGGCCGGGCAGGTGGGTATCGTCGGGAACGAGGGTGGTGGGGTGGTCTTGGTTGCGAACGCCCTCCCCATTCGCGGGGTCACAGATGGAGAACGAGTGCATGCTCGGGCTAGTAGCCTGTGTATTGTCATGGCGGTCGGGAATGAAGGACAGGCCTTGACTGACAAGACTGCAGAAAATGTTGACAGCACATGTTGGAAAGCGGCTCGGGGCCGGACGCGGATCTTATATGGAAAGGTTGGACCAGGATTCGGCGATTGACGTTGATGTCTAGCATTAAATCCGAGCAGGTCCGACAAGGTACATATGCAAGAACAGGGACTTAACCCCGATACAGACATATCATAACTCTTGTTTCAGTCCACGTCGAGCCTCAATGGAGACGGATGAGCACCTGCACGACCCCGGTAATCATTATAGAGGTTGCAGTCCGGGGTGAACATGATACTTCGTCATATTTCAGATGGAGTATATATAAGAAGTGATCGCTCAAAAAGCATGAGCTGATGAGCCTATGTATTATTTTTGAGCTGTTCTTCGCTTGTAAGTCTGAGCAGGCAGTACCATTTAGTTTTCGGCCTGAAAAGCACACCACTGATTCCATTTCAGGACCGCAACCGATGATAGCAATGCCCAGGCTGCCTCCATCCGTCTTCTGGAGAGCCAGGCGGGAGATTTCGCCCATGGCTGCGCAGCTGCTTCCCGCCTGCCGCGACCTGGAATCGGCCGCCAACGAGCTGCGCTGGATCCGGCAGCACGTTCGAGACACTCGCTCACCCATCCCGCCAGAACTGCGCATATGGAAGCTCGTCGAGAAGCGTGGGAGAGGTGTCCCGCTTCAGTATGTCCTCGGGACGCAGCCATTCGGTGATCTGGAAATCAAGTGTAAGCCAGGCGTGCTCATCCCACGGTAGGTCCCGGGTCTACTCAGAAAAGGGGCTCCCACTGTTGACATCTGGTGACCAAAACCCAGCCAGCTAACGTTTCACCCAGACCCGAAACAGAAGCATACACTCTTTACCTAGCCTCTCTTCTTTGCAAAGATCAAGCACTTTCTACCACCCCACCGCCATCTCTCTCCATACTCGACCTGTGCACCGGAACAGCCTGCATCCCCTTGCTCCTCCTGCACGCCCTTCAGCGGTACCCATCCCTCTCCCAAACCTCACTATACGCCCACGGAATCGACATCTCGCGCCACGCCGTCCGCCTAGCGCGGTTAAACCAAGCCCACAATAACCACCTTCTATCCGCGCCCTCCTCATCCTCTATCTCAAACCACGTAGATAACAACCCAAAATTAAACTTCACACAAGCATCCATCTTCTCTCCTAACCTCCTCCCTATTCTCCAATCCCACTCCCCGCAATGGGATGTCCTGACCTGCAACCCACCCTATATCTCCGCCTCCGGCTTCAGGCGCGACACAGCAAGGGCCGTGCGCAACTATGAGCCCAGGCTCGCTTTAATTCCCGATGCCCAACTCGCTGGCCTAGCGTCTCAGTGCAAATGCCAGCCCGAGGATGTGTTCTACGCGCGGGTGCTGGAGATGGCCGCCGTGTTGCAGCCGCGGCGGGTGGTGCTTGAGGTCGGGGGGTGGGCGCAGGCTCTGCGGGTTGTGGATATGCTTAGTGAAGAGCTTATGGCATTGTATCGAACGGTGGAGATCTGGCGGGATGAGCCTGGCGCTGGAGAAGGGAGGAAGAGGGAGGTAGTTGAGTTCGGCGGGAGGGAGGTGCGTGTTAGAGGGGAGGGGATGGGGAGAGTTGTTTACTTGTATCAGGGAACCGAGGAAGGAGGGTGATACTGTAAGAGGGAGACGGGTATCTGTAGTGATCTATTGAGCATGTGTAATGCATAGTTGTACAGTACATACATGCAGTCTATCGTCAGGGTTAATCTGTACATCATAATACAAAGCTTACAAGCTTTCCACCCTTGATCACAATCACCTTCTTCGCCTGGGCAACGTCAAGTGTCCCGTTCGACAGTTTGCTCTTGCCTTCGTCCGTCTTCAAGATCTCGGCGACCACCCAATCTCTTAACCGCTCCCCGACCAGCCCGTTTGGTTTCGGGATCTCTACCACAGCCCTCAGCTTGCCATTCACCTGCACCGCGCAGGTTTGCTTCCTCGGCTGCAGCAGCTCGAGCTCCAGCGTGCCGTCCAGCTCGGGGAATCTTGCCCTGCTCTGACCCTTGAACATCGACCCGCCTTCGGGCTGGAAGCCCATGATGCTCCAGCACTCCTCCGCAAAGGCGGGCGTGATGGGCGCCATCATGCGCAGGAGGGCCGAGACAGCATGCCGTTGAACAAACTCGCTCGCGGCCCGGCCATTCTCCTGGATGGTATTCGCTAAGCTCATGAGGTCCGAGACGACCGTGTTCAGCGCGTACACCTTCTCGTATGATGCCGTGACCGATGCAATCGTCCTTTGCACGTCGCGCCAGAGTGCCACGTCCGCATCCCACTGCGCCAGCTCCTCCGCCGTCATAGAATCGAGTCTGCCAACGGTGCGCTCGAAGTAGCTTCCGGGCGTGTCTGCTTCTGCTGTCGAAGCGGAGCCGAGCCTCTGGACCATGTCATGGACACGGCCAAGCCACCGAGTGACACCGACGATTTTGTCACCGTCCCAATCGAGGACCTCGCTGACGGGCGCTTGGAAAAGCATGTGCGCCCGGGTCGCGTCGGCTCCGTGCTGGGCGATGACATTGGTTGGGTCCACACCGTTGTGCTTGGATTTCGACATCTTCTCGTAACTGACGGTGGCCGTCTGGCCTGTAGCAACGACCTTTGGCCTTGCGGGGTCGCTCAGGTCGACTTCGTTTGGCTTGAGGAATCTGCCTGTTGCCGGGTCGCTGTAGGTCCTACCGTGAACCATACCTTGGGTGATGAGCCTTCGGAAGGGCTCATGCGCCGTCTCTGCCGTCGCAGTCTCTGGGACAAGCGACGAGGTCATGAGGAACTTGTAAATGAATCTAGCATAGAGCAGATGCAAGATCGCATGCTCAATGCCTCCGATGTAGAGGTCCACGGGCAGCATTGACTTCGCCTTTCCGGCTGAGAAGGGCGCATCCTTGTTATGCGCATCAATAAAGCGCATGTAATACCAGCTGGAGTCCACGAACGTGTCCATGGTGTCTGTGTCCCGCTTGGCAGGACCGTTGCACTTCGGACACGCCGTCTTCACCCAGTCCTCGAGACTCTCGAGCGGATTGCCCGTCTTCTTATCCGCCCAATGCGCGTCAACCTCCGGGAGCATCACTGGGAGCTGCTCGTCAGGTACCGGCACGGCTCCGCATGACTCGCAGTGCACAATAGGGATGGGTGTACCCCAATACCGCTGGCGACTGATCAGCCAGTCCCTGAGACGCCATTTTTGAACCGACTTGGCGAGACCTGCCTCCTCGAGCATCGCAACGAGCATCCGACCGGCCTCCCTAGACGACTTGCCCTTAAACAAGCCGCTGTGCTCCGTCATGATGCCGTGGTCGACAAAAGGGTCATTCCGCATGGCCGTCGTAGACTCATCCTCCGAGGCTGCGAGCACGAACCTAACGGGCTCGTCGTAGTGATGTGTCTTCCAGAAGGCGTGATCCCGAATATCGTGCCCCGGGACACCCATTACGGCCCCCTCGCCGTAGTCGCCGATGACGTACGGCGCCACGTAAACAGGGATGGATCGTTTGGTAGCCTCTGGGGTGGCTTCATGGTATGCCAGGGGGTTGACGGCGCGGATGTGAGGCAGCATGTAGCCAACCTTGGAATCAGGCGGGAGCCCGGGAAGCGTATCCAGGAAAGCTTGCAGCTCAGGGTCTCTCTCGGCCAGTTTCGAAACAACCGGGTGCGTCGACGCAAGGGCCAGATATTGCACACCAAATAGGGTATCCGGCCGGCTGGTGAAGACCTCGATCGCAGCGTGCATATCATGGTCGAATGCTATGATAGGAAACTTGATGGTGGCGCCCGTGGATTTGCCAAGCCAATTCTTTTGCATCGCCAACACCCTCTCCGGCCACGCGTCATTCTTTGCCAGCATCTCCAGGTCCTGGAGCAGGGAGTCGCGAAACTCGGAGATGCGAAGGAACCACTGCTTCAGCTTCCTCTTCTCAACCTTGGCGCCGGACCGCCAGGAGCACCCGTTGGCATCGACCTGCTCGTTCGCCAGCACAGTCTTGTCGACCGGGTCGTAGTTAACCTCGGCCTCGGCCTGGTAGGCCAAGCCCTGCTCGTGCAAGAGAAGGAAGATCTTTTGCGTGTGCTTGTAGAAGCTCGGGTCGCAGGTGGCCAGCTCACGAGACCAGTCCCAAGATCCGTTCATCAAGTCAAGCTGCTCCTTCATCTTGGCGATGTTCGCTCTCGTCCACGTGGCCGGGTTGATGCCCCTCTCGATGGCAGCGTTCTCGGCGGGCAGCCCAAAGGCGTCCCAGCCAAATGGCAAGAGTACGTTGTGCCCTTGGAGCGCGTAAAACCTCGCGACCGCATCGGCGATGGTGTAGACGCGAAGATGTCCCAGATGCAGGTGCCCGGAGGGGTACGGGAACATGGGCAGGACGTATTTGCCTCTGGCCCCTGTACTGCTGGTCTCATGAGCGGATTCCGGCAGCGAAGCCCACCTCTCCCGCCATTTGGCATCGAGAGCGGGAAGATCCAGCCTGGTATCAGCATAGCTTGCAGCTGTGGCGCTGAAGCTTCGGAGTGCAATCCACGGACGGCAGAGCGGCGACGGAGCTACAGCCGTGTGAGCGAGCGCAGGCCGCAGGCGGATTGAGCCCAGCTGGGCGAAGGTGCGGCCAATCGACCTCGTGTAAATCAGCGGCATTGTGATCACATTGTTGTTGGTCTGTGAATGGATGATCCTTTCCCTGCCTCAACTCATCATCGTGCATTTGGTTGTCGTCCGATGAAGCTTAAAATGCAAGCTCAGCTCACCGGGGAAATTAAAGTGGGGAACTTGGGGGTACGTACCGAGCAAGGGCTGTTATAAAGCATTTTCTTTTTTGTGTTCACCTAAAATCTTTTTCGGAATTTACTACTAGCATTGCCGTTATCCGATCTGTGACGAGTGCCATAACTCTAACTCTCATGCAGATCGGACCATCTACATATTACCTTCTTCGTCCGAGTCGTTGTAAGATCTGGGATCTCAAATCCGTTCCCCGCCAAGCCGGCACTCAGCTGTATGCGCACAGACACTCCAAGATCTTGGCATTCATTTGCTCCCAACGGCCCATTGTTCGCATGCCCCTTTCCAGTTCTCAATCAACCGGAATTCAGGTCCACAGCAGCTCCTTTTCCTTGTCACGTTTGCTTGAACTCGGCCGCACCGCTTTTTGATACCCCATGACAAGTTCGACGGCCACCATACGTTTAATTGACAGTTTTTCGACTTCTTACTTGCCTACTTTAACACCTGGGACGTCAGTGTCGTCTCATGCCTGTGTCGTGACCGAATCGAAGTTTGGTCGTTGATAATCGAAGTCGAGCCGACGGCCGCGACCGTACAGAGACCAGAGGGAACTCGGTCTCTCTTCGCTCTATTTTCCGCCGTCGCACGAGGGATTTGGCATCACACTGCCTCTACAGGCATGCTATTCACATCGCCGAAGACACCAGAACGGTAGAGCAAACGGCACGACAGTCCAACTCTAGCCCAGTCCTCATACAAAGGACTCCAACCCCGGCAAGCCATGCCGACGCTCTACTCCAACCTCCCCCACACCACCGCGCGCGACTCGCTCGAACTAGCCTCGCTGGCAAGCTCCAGCGGGGGCACCGCCGCGACCGAGACCGATTCGCGCCCAAGTATCTCTTCGTCTCGACGAGCCTCTCTCGAGCGCGATGACCCGCTCGACGGCGCTAACCCGGCGGCGGCGCACAGCAGCAGCAGCACCGGCGGCGGTCGGCCAGGGTACCACGGCCGGTCCTTCTCGATATCCTCCACCTTCGAGTTCGCGTCGAACCTCTTCCCGCTGTCGAGCACAGCCGGGGTAGGGCCGGGGGGTTATGCCCCGCTTGGGGCGCCCACGTCGGCCGGCCTCGCGAGTGGAGGGCTGGGCGGGGCGTCGTTGGAGAAGCACAAGACGTTGACATATCTGAACGGGCTGTCGCTGATCGTCGGGCTGATCATCGGGTCGGGCATCTTCTCGTCGCCGAGCCAGGTGAACTCGAATGCCGGGTCGCCGGGGGCGGCGCTGGTCGTGTGGGTTGTCGCGGGCATACTGGCGTGGACGGGCGCGGCGAGCTATGCCGAGCTGGGAGGCGCCATACCGCTCAATGGGGGCCCGCAGATATATCTGTCGAAGATATTTGGGGAATTGGCCGGGTTCCTGTTTACGTGGGTCGCGGTGCTGGTGCTCAAACCCGGCAGCGCCGCCATCATTGCCATTATCATGGGCGAGTACCTGGTTCGGGCTGCTATTGGGGCCGAGGCGGAGACGATCAACCCGTGGATCAACAAGTCGGTTGCACTGGTGGGGTTGGCTGTGGTTACGTTTTCGAATTGCGTCTCAACGCGGCTGGGGACGCGCATAAACGACATGCTCATGTTTCTGAAGTTTGTTGCATTGCTCGGCGTTACGATTATCGGGGTTGTGGTTGCCATTACGGGGTACTCTTTCACGGGCACGGCGAATCGGGACTGGAAGGATCATACATGGTTTGAGGGCACGAAAATGGATGCATCGGCTTGGGCGGTGGCAGTGTATGCGGGTTTGTGGGCTTTTGATGGGTGGGACAATGTGAGCTTACTCCCTACTCTCCCCAGTTCTCTCTCCCACTCAGTCTACTAATCACCAAGTTCATAGACAAACTACGTAGTAGGCGAATTCCGCAACCCCTCCCGGGACCTGCCCCGGGTAATCCACACGGCGATGCCGCTCGTCATCGCAAGCTACCTCCTCGCCAACGTGGCCTACTTCTTCGTCCTCCCGCTCGACACCATCAACTCCTCCAACACGGTCGCCGTCATGTTCGGCTCCAAAGTATTCGGCCCCGTCGGCGCGCTCATCCTGGCCCTGATCGTCTCGGCCTCCTGCTTCGGCGCCCTCAACAGCTCCACATTCACCAGCAGCCGCCTGGTCTACGTCGCCGGCAAGGAAGGCTACATCCCCTCCCTCTTCGGCCGTCTGGGCACAGGGACAGGAAACCCCGGTGACCCACATTCCGCGCTATCCACCGTGCGAACTCGCTCGTGGATCAAGAGGAAACTCGCCGCGCTCGTAGGCGACGAAGACACGGGCCTGTTCTTCACGCCCATCCCCGCGCTCGTGCTCAACGCGCTGCTCACGACGGGCTACATCCTCGTCGGCGAGTTCGGCACGCTGGTCACCTTCTACGGCGTCGCCGGCTACACCTTCTACTTCCTCACCGTGCTGGGGCTGATCGTGCTGCGGGTGCGCGAGCCCAACCTGGAGCGCCCCTACCGCACGTGGATCACCACGCCCATCATCTTCTGCTGCGTCAGTCTGTTCCTTCTGAGTCGGGCCGTCTTTGCGCAGCCGTTGCAGACGCTGATCGTGGTGGCGTTTGTGGTGGCGGGCGTGCCGGTGTATTTCTGGAGGATTAGGGGAAGGGGGACGGGCAGGGGCAGGGGCAGGGGCAGTATTGGCGTAAAGAGGGAAGCGGGTGGGGATGGGGACGGGAGGCGGTGGTGGAAGTTCTGGAGTAGGAGGTAGTAGGAGGAAAGAAACGACGCATGAATAGAAGCGTCAAATGTCTGGCTTCGGGAAGCTGGATATCGCTGCAAGCAAATCGACTCCCGGAATGTGACACGTCTCGGTACCAGAGAAAGAGCCACAGGCCGGACAAATATATACCCTCAGTCCAGCTTTTGTATAAGGTAGTTTTATATAAGCACGGACGCGACATGACACAGCGTCGGCGCATAATAATACCCTCCACAACCACACCGGTTGTCTGGATATCATGAACAGAACACCTGTCTGCAAGGGCATCAAGGACACAAATCACGTCGCAGTCCAGTGGGGTAGAACGAGGAGCAACTTCGGATCATAAAAAGGTTTCATAATTCATGATTAGATCCGACCCTTAGCCCAGCTCATGACTCTTGAAACATGCTGAAAGTATGTACAGTTTGCTCAACTCCCGCTGGAAATCCATGAATCTCCCTCCCTTCATCATCATCACCGCCTACGACTTCGTTGCAGGCTGCCTCTGCCCGTACGCCTTGGTGGCATAGTCACCGTTATGCACGATCAGATCCTCCGGGCGGTAGTCCAGCCTGCCGGACAGATAGCTCTCCAAGATGGACTTGGTGCCGGCCGCATACCTCTTCTGGGCGTCGAGCGACGTGCCCGACATGTGGGGCACCATGGCGTTGCCGCCGCCGAAAGGGTTCTTGGCTGTGCGCAGAACGTGGTCGGCGGGCGCGGGCTGCGGGAACCAGACGTCGCCGCCGTAGCCGCGGAGGTGGCCGGTGCGCAGCGCCTCGGCGACGTCCTCCTTGACGACGATGGCGCCGCGCGCCGTGTTGACGAGCCAGGAGCCCGGCTTCATCTTGGCGATCAGGTCCTTGTTGAACAGGCCGCGGGTCTTCTCGTGCAGCGGGCAGTTGATGGTGACGACGTCGCACTGCGCGAGCATCTCCTCGAGGCTGTCGACGCGGCGGCAGCCGATCTCCTTCTCCTTCTCCGGGGAGAGTGGCTGGTAGTCGTAGTAGAGCAGCTCCTTGCAGTCGAAGGGCTTGAGGCGGCGCAGCACGCGCTCGCCAATGCGCCCGACGGCGACGGTACCGACAACCTTGCCCTCCAGGTCGAACTCGTTCTTGGCGGCCTCGGCGACATCCCACCGGCCTTGCTCAATCATCTCGTGCGCGGGGACGAAGTTGCGGACAAGGATCAGGATGGTCATGACGACGTGCTCAGCGACCGAGACGACGTTGGAGCCGGTGACCTCAGCGACGGTGATACCGCCGTTGGTCTTGTTGGCGGCATCGAGATCGACGTGGTCCGAACCGATGCCGGCAGTGATGGCCAGCTTGAGCTTCTTGGCCTTGGCCAGGCGCTCGGCCGTCAGGTAGCCGGGGTGGAAGCTAGAATGTCTCAGTACCGAACCCTGGGCTGTTGGCGCATAGAGATTGAAGAGAGAAAACTTACGGAGTGGTGATGATGACCTCGGCGTCCACGAGCTCCTTGTCAAAGGTCGAGTTCTCGCCATCCTTGTCCGAGGTGGTTACCAAAGTGTGGCCCTGGTCCTCGAGCCACTTGCGGAGGCCAAGCTCATTCTCGGTCGTTCCCAGAAGGTCCGACACCTGTTACCCGCAAAACAGTTAGCCCCGTTCCCTTGTCTAGCCGGTCGCTGTCGGCGTGCCGGATGCCCCACAACGCCGTGTCGTGCCGAATCTCCGCCAAGACGGGTTGCAGCCGCCCTGTCTCCACCTCCCCGAAGCCTCCGAACAACCCCTGCCGCATGGAGCCCCTGACGCAATAGACACCCCGGGACTCCGCATTCAGAACGTAACGCTATCGCGTCGCGGCTGCCGTATTCGGTGCCGTTGTCTGTTCCATCCATGACCAATTCGGCAAGAGGCAGGCGAGTGGCAGGCAAAGAGGACCCGGCGGGGTAAACGAGAGAAAGGGATGTTCTTACCTGCTCAGCGTGCTTGCCACCATCGTACAGAACAGCTAGGACTTTGACCTTTTCGCGTTGAGTGGTTAGCAGGCGACGAGAGAACTGCGGGCCAAACTTGGGAGCCGTGAAGGCGGCCCTGCTTAAGAGAGTGCTGTATCCTGATGTGCGGGCATGGGTATGTAAACCACCCCGCCAGGCGCAGGAGCGAGAGGCAGAGGAAAGAAGGGAGGTAGAACGAGCAGTAAGTACCATTGTGACGAAGCGTGAGTATGGAGGATGTTGGAAGTCGAAGTGGTTCGAGGCGAAGTCGGCAGCACAGCTAGGCTTTATACCGCTGTTGCCGATCGATTGATGAGGTTGTATACCCTGTTTTCGGTAATCGACCCAGACGGGGAGGAATGCAAGGTTGACTCGGATGATGTGTGATTGCAGCACACAGGGGGGTGAACTTGGAAGATATGGGAAGGTACGATGAAGACGAGAGACCGGACTCGGTCTCGGAGAGCAGACTCGGGGTTATTTATGTGCATGCTTCCCCTCTGGTCCGCCATTGTGCGGATCCGAATCTGTTGTGAGTTATCCGGCAGTCCACTAAGTTAGCTCTGCTTGGGAAACCGCGACTGAGTCGACGGATGCCGAACGGGTCAGCAATAGGTGGATGTGAGAGTCCGAGCTCTATCCGCGCAGCCCGCATAGCGACGACTAGCATCCATCAATTGCACTTTCAATTGGCGCCCCCAATCCATCATGCGTCGTTCTCCATCTGTTGACCCGTCGATCGTTGGTCCGAACCTGTATGTATGTGTTGGAACATGGTGTGCACAAGGTGAGGGGTCATGGGATGGTGGGATTGGTGACAGTCGTGAATATGCTGCACAGAGGAGGTTGTGGTTGTATGCAGCTGAATCTCCAATGGGACGACTCATAGAGTAGAGGTTTAGCCGGCAGACGCAGCTCACCTTGCTGGGTCAGGAGCGCACTGTACTGACAGAGAGGCACCCTGACGGGCAGCCTCCACAACCGATCCATGCAGCATCACCGACCTTAGACTCGGACTGAGGTGATCAGATTGACCCCTCTCCGGGCTGAAGCTTCCCCTCACGCGGGAAGTCAAAACGGCCGAGGGCAGCCATTCCCCGTTGCAGCTGCAGTCCGGCTCAATGACACAGGAGTGTTGGGCCTTCGGTACTTGTCGAACGAGACCCGCTCCTACTGTGGGTGTTTGACGTGAGACGGTTGTATTTCGGTGTTGGCTCGGCATCCCCATTCTAGGGTCCCGCTCCGGAACTAGCGTTGCGTTGTGTTGCAGAGCGGGGTAAGGTTGGATGAAGCTGCAGTCAACTGCAGGGAGCCAGCGTGTGAGAATGTCTGGGTCGGAGAACGATGCGGTTGTGGCTTGGCTGCATGGTGTTGGGTCGTGTGTTGATGGACTGAATTCGGATGCTAGTTTCGCCTATAATTGAGTCTTCCCAAGACTTCAATGGGTTGCCTAGGCATGAGACTTGGGGTCGCGGACAGACTCGAGACTACAGTCTTTCCGCATCTAAATAGAGGTAGGTAAGGTATGTACATACCTTGTTTAACGGATGCTCATGTGCAGAACAAAAAGTCACCAGCAAATGACCTGATCCTAATCACCTTGGCCGAACCTCCCAAATGCCGAGCTGAATGGCCGAAGTGATAGCGCGGCCAATGCGTGTTACCCTTGCAGGCTAATGGTGCCTTGACCCATTATCTCGAGTCAGCTTCCGTATTAGGATACACCTATATATGTCGAGCAAGGCCGAAACTAAGGATTGAGCCCAGCTTCCTGGGCAGCGGAAAGTAAGGCTTTCAATACTGTGTAATAGATCTATTACCAGGCCATTGATATGCACAAGTGGTGTCTCTCTAGAGTACGATCCGTTACCCCGACGGCACATACAACACTTTAGTCTAACACCCGCCTTCTGCCGCCCGGCGTAGTGCCATAGTCATGCTCCGTGCATCGCTCTATCGTCATGCCTCACTCAAAGGATAAGAAAACAAAACTGAAAACCAAGAGTCGCCAAAAGGTTACAGAGACCCGTCAGCCGATGAGGGAGTATAGGCAGTGGATAAAAAGAAGGCCAAACTGACAGAGGCCCTGAAACCGTCCCCTTTCTCATCCAACACCTCTAAACCAACAAACACAACGACCACGTCTAACCCCAAATCTGCCCGGCTAGTCACAAGCCGTACGGTGGCGGCAAATCCTGCGTTCCTGCAGGAGCAGAGGCTGTAGCAGATGCAGTCGCAGAGCCAGCTGGCGTTAACCACGCCAGAGCCTTGTTCATCATAACGGGAAAGTATTGCTGGATAAACGACTCGCTGTTATTTGTCAGTCAGCCCTGCCTGTGTCCAACCTTGGAAGATAGGAGAAGACGGATAGGAAAAGAAACACTCACGTGTAATAACTATGCTCAGACCCGTGCGGCCCAACCAAGTTGTGCGCCAGCTCATGCGCGACCACAACCCACCACCAAACCATCGCATCGATCCGGTTCTGTGTCTCCGTCTGCATTGCTGTAGGGCGGCCTTCCAGATGCAACTGCTCAAAGAAACGCAGATTACAAAACACACTGCCCCCGCTGTTGAACGCGATGGTCCCGCCCTTGTCGTCATAGAAGATGTGTAGCGCTTTGACTCCCAGGGCATATACCTCTCCCACGTCCCTCAATGTGTTTTCAAACGCCGCGATAGCCCGCGAATGCCCTGCTACAAACGACCCATGATCGACCGTTAAGTCTTTCGCCAGGAACACGTGCATCCCGTGCGGCGCTTCCGCGGCGAAGACTATGTTTTGCGCCGGGGTTGAGTCGCAGTATGTGGCCTGCTCTTTAACTTCGGCTTGGTGCGGAGGAGAGAATAGTGTGGAAGAGTCGTGCGGGCGGGTGGATTTGATGGCGTTGAGCAGGTTCTGGTGGACTGTCGCCGGGGACGTGACCCGGCCGTCGTCAGCGGGCTTACCGCCGGAGGATGAACCGGAGCCGGGTTTGGTTTGTTCTGCGGGTGGAGGGGCGAGGAACCTGTCTAGTATGGACTGTGGTGGATTGGAGGAGGAGGGAAGGGGGTCCTCATCTGTGTCGAAGCCAAGGCGGCGGGAGATTGTCGAGAAGAGGCCACCACCGCCCCTTCTAGGCTGCTGCGGGTGCGGCTGCGGTGGGAGCGCCGGCATCTCGCTCTCGGGGGAGTCGTCAAAGCCACCTGGCATACGGCGACGGTCGCGTTCGGGGGTCTTAACGTCAGGTGCGCGGGTCTGCGCCGCCCATTCCTTCTCTCGCTCTTCGATCTTCTTTTGCTCCGCCTCAAGCGCCTTGCGCCGTTCCTCTTCGACGAGCCGCGCCTCGGCTGCCTTGGCCCGCAGAATCCGGTCGACGTTGTACCCGCGCGCTCGCAGGTCCAGAAGGCCGAGTTTGAGGAAAGGCTCGAAGAAGAAGTAGGCTTGCTGGTTGGGTCGGTTCAGGAGAACCTGACAGATGGCTTGTCCAACTTGGTACATGTCGGGCTTGCTATCCTCGGCAGCGACATACAGTGTACATCCGCCGGCGGCCATGGCCGCAGACCGTTTCTCGTGATGCGTCTTAGCGTGCCCGTGGAGCGAACGCCGCAGGCCCAACGATGTGACTGACACCACTTGCAGGTTTTTCTCGAGCCACCGGGTGTCATGCTTGATCGCGTCCCGCTTGTCCCTGGAGTACTCGTGCAGGAAGAGCTTAGACCGTTCGAGCACATGCTTCCGTAGCCACTCAGCACCGTTCTGATTTGCTGTGCGATGTCCTACCCGTAGATCCTCCCTCACTATGCTGCCCAGCCGGGAAGATCCAAGGGCCCCGTAGAAAGACTCGAGTAGGTCGTCCTCGGGAGCGCATAGCAGCGCTTCCTTGAATAACCGGTAGCTGATGTAATCATCGAGAACGACAATGTCCTCAGCCTTTGCAAGCTGATAATGCTTGATCGGCGCCTCATCTTCTTCATCTAATTCAGGTTCCTTGCTCTTTCCAGCGGACAGCTCCCGTGACGCAAGCAGCCATGGCGAGGTCTTCATCTTCCTGAAAAGGTCCTTATCCCTCTTAACGGTCGACGGGTCTTCGGCGATGGACTTGAGAAGGTTGATGTACTTCTCTGGACTCTGCAGCGTACTCAGCAACCGCGCCGGCTCGTTGCAAGCGAGCTGGGCGATCTCATGTTTCGTAGGCTCGCTCTTGGCGCCACATTTGAATAGGAACGTGTTTGCATCAGCTCCGAAGTCGACAAAGTCAAAGATGTCCTTGTATGTCGACGAACTCCCCAAGTAACAGTGTGGAGGCCGGATGTGGTCCAGTTCAGCTTTGCCGTCATTTTGCCTCACCACAGGCACAATGGGGGCGTCTCTCAGCCTCACCAAGTTATTGTGTCCCAGGTCTCCCACCCGAGTGGTAAAGTATTCAAACAGAGTAATCGCCATGTTCCGGTCCTGAGGCGGCCTGGCAATCAGTCTCTCCACGCATCCCGTAATCGGAGGATCGCGGGCGACGCCGAACTTGGGAGCATGCTGATGCAGGTCCCGCCTGAGAATGTTGTACCCAAGGACAGCAGCTCTCTCGTTTGTGTAGCAAGCAGATGGCCGAACAAGTTGCTTCTCGTCACCTTCAATCGGAAGAATACACTTGTCAGTCGACGACAGGTCATATGCCGCATAGCCATTGAGGTGGTGATTGCCAATGAAATAAGTCATGGCGTTTTTTCGGAGATCATCATCGGGCGAAGACATCATGCTGACAAGTTCCGGGACCGATGGGTACGGGCGTAGCCCGAGGGCGTAAAGGAAGCGAGCCTCTGCGCTGGTGTTTCTGAAACTGCCTGGCGGGCCGGGCCACTGGAGAATGGGCAGTCCCAATGCCCTCAGCGAATCTTTGGGCTCGTAGAGCTCAGACACTTTGTACAACCGTGCCGTGCCTTTCGTGGGCTCCATCCCGCGCGGGCCAGCCTCAGCAGGACAGAGAGGTGATTCCCTGAGCTTCTTCATATCGGCAGCGGGTATGTCCTCCTTCACCGAAGCGAGGTACCTGATCAGTTCGACGTGACTCCACTTCGCATGGCCGCCATCGCTAGCAGCCGGTGATGGGCTCAACAACCGAGTGAAGATGGTTTCGAGATCGACAGTCTTCCGGACACCGAGAGCAGACAGGAACTTGTCCTTGAGATTCGCACAACCTTCAAGGGTAGGCAAATCGTCAAACAGCCTGACAGACGGAAAGAAGGATTCACCCGGTTTCCTCATGCCTGCCTTGGTGGGCATAACTGTGACATTCTGAAGTGCGGACACCACGGAAGATTTAGAGCTCTGGCTCAGGTTGTCCCAGTTCTTCGACAGGACAGTCAGAACTTGATGTGCGAACTTCTCCGACTTCGTGAGATTCTGCTCATCGGACTTCCCAGGTGCGGATTCGATTAGGAACCTCAACCAAGGAACGATCCCTAGAGGCTCCCAGCCCAGGGCCTGCAGTCGCGCCTCCGGAATGTTGGCCGTAAACGCAATTGGCAGGGTAGTGGGAGGGATTGGAAGCGTCGCCGGGATTTTGTTATTCAGATAGTTTCTGACAGTCCCTAGGGCAATTATCTCGCCTGAATCACCGCCATCGCTTATTGTGGCGATGGTGACGTCCAAAAGCCGCGAGACGCTTGGACGGTCGAGTTCTTCGTCGAAGGCACCTTTAGTAATCCACTGAAGGAAGTGGTGAAGTTGGTCCTTATCGAGCGCCTTGGCCCCAAGTTCCTGGCAGATGTCGTCGACCGTGATGTCCTTGATCAAGCCGAAGTCGATCAGTTTCCTGATGAACGGATCCTCCTTCATCTCCTTCAGGATCACCGGGATCCCGCCGACAAACTTGGCGACCTCATCAGACGAGGTGCGTACCTTTGTCGTCGGCAACACTCCCCTCGAAGAGAAGACCTCAATGGATGCCCTCTTATAGGCGGTCCAGAAAGCCTCTTCAATGATCTGGGCAACATGAGCACTTGGCGTTGAGTCTTGGAAGCTATACGTCTTCAAGATATGCAAAGCTTCGGGCACACATTTCGCCACATCCGCCGGCGAAACGGCAGATCCCTTTTTGTTGATAGACTTGAACATGTTTTTGAGTTTAACATCCAGGTCGCCCATCTCGTTTGCGAAAGCAAGCCGCGACATGATGCCCACCGCACGGAGCAACTCCATGTTCCAAGTACGAACCCAGCGGGCGTTCAGGTCAATCGCTTCACGCTCGACAGTGGGGATGATGGACGGCGCCGAGACATGCATCCCTGCGCCGGTCGTCTGCGTGGTTGGGAAGCCAATGAAGATACGTCCGCCGGGCTTTTTGCTAGGCAAAACAGAGGCGAAAACATCGGCAACTTTAGCAGCCTTGCTGGACGAGGACGCCTCAGAGGCGACCGTCTCATCATATGATGAAGTCAGAATCGAGATCTTTGTCATTTTTGGAGGAGGCTTCTTGGTCGCACGCTCCAGTTCGGCGGCAAAGGATGACGAGACATGCGTGGCTATCTGTGCCGAGATTACACGAAGAAAAATAGTAGAGGTCGAAGTCGCAGTGAGGTCTTCTGCTATTGCGTCCTGGATCGCCTTCTCTTCCTTGGCCGCCTTGCCCCGTTGCCCGGAGTGGGACGAGCTCGATGTCAGCCTAGAGAAGAAACTCTTCAGCGACGGCAGCTCGGAGGTATAGTACGACTCGTGAGACTTGGCGGCTGATGCTGAGATCTGTGGTTTCCAGCCAATGACACTCATGAACTTTGCGTCTATTTGAGTGCTCGTGCGATCGGCTGTGGCGAGCTTCATGAGGCCGTCCTTGGTTTTGGTCTCCAGGTCGCGCGGGATGGGTACGCTCAAACTTGGCGATGACTTCTTTTGCAAAGCCAAAACCTTCCAGTCGTCTATCCAAAACTCAATGTTTTGCAGGGCGACAAACGTCAAGCTAGTAGCAAGGAACTGGCTGACGGACAGCAGGTTCGGGACTGGTGTGGTAGTACTCCTGTAGTCGAGAACAAACGTGGTGTCCGAACTCCCCTCACCCGGAGGCAGAGTCACCTTCCTTGTGAAGAGGGCATTCCCCTTCCAGTAGAAAGCCATAGCCTCGTTGCCGGAGCTGACAAAGGGTTCCTCACAGTCGGCGAAGACACTGTAGAAGCCAACGCCAAATGCGCCGATCTTCGTCTCGTCCGGATTTCCTTCGGCGATCTTCTTCAACCTCCTCCAGTCCGTGTCGGTGAAGGGTTGGCCATTATTCTGGACGACTAGCCGTCTCAAGGTATGGTGGGAAATGGTATGCTTGATGAGTTCGGACTGGCTGGTGACTGCGGGGAGCGGGACCTGCGTCGAAGGCAGTGTTTCCCACTTGACCTTGACTGTTGTCGCCTGCGCATCGGCCGCATTCTGTATGAGTTCTCTCAGGGTCGTCCATTCGCCAGAGTATCGTGCCAGGACCTTGTCGATGAGCGCCCGGGTATCGACGGTAACCGCCTCCTCGTCTTCACCGCTCAGCGCGGCCGCGCGAAGGCGCGCATAATCCATGATGTCGGTACCACCAAAAAGAGTTGTAGAACCGGAATGATTGTTTGAGGCTCGTTCAGTCTGGCAACGGGCACGAAGATCCGGCAGTCACGTGTCGGGTGGCAGGTCCACTCTATCGCCGGTTATGAACGAAGGTCGGGGGAGAGACAAGTGACCTGTCTGGGGCTGTTAGAGGTAATTGAGATACTTGGAATCGGCGCAGGTCATAGGGCCGTTCCATGACTTTCCAAAAGCCTCAGAAGGAGGAGAGGAAAAGGTGGCAAATGTTCTGCAGAAGGTGAAAGGTGGAAGTGTCGGTACGTCAGCCGTTGTGGCGTTCAACCAAGAACCCTGAGGGTTGGGGGCTATCTGTGACGTTCCATGTTCGGCAGCGGAGGTTGCAGTTAACCCCTGTCAGCCTTACCTATCTTATCGACCTTGGCCAATCAGATTGCCGAAGCGTCTTCAGGTGGGGCGTTTGGCAGCCCTGTACACGTACTTCGTACCATAGGAGAGAGTTCACTTCGAAAACCACAAGCAGGGACTGGGGAAAATTACACAGCTGCCTGACGGATACGATCCTGTATTACAGCAGCTCATAGAGAGAAGGAACACGATGGACAGCCCTCGTGGCTTTTCATACATGCCTATACTCTTAAAGACATGCAGGTCCATATTTTGGGAGCGACTTAGGCAGGTGGCTATCTGTCGTAATCCCGAGGGTGCCTGGTCCTGCTCCTGCTCCGCTGCCGCATGCCATGATCCCTTGGCCTCCTCGCCCTGTCCCGGCTCCTACTCCGGCTCCTGCTATCTCTTTTTCGACAATCCCGGTCGCGGCTGCGACTCCGACTGCGAGCCTCGTCCCGTCGCTTTTCTGGCCGCCGACGTCCGTCGTCTGGGCTGCGGCTCCTCCTTCGCTGGTGGTAATCCTGTGCCCCGTCATCTAAGCCGTCCCGCCGCGTCCTCCGCCTACTCCGACTGCGATCCCGATGTCTGTCCCGGTCCCGGTCTCTGCTCCTATGCCTTCTCCTGTGCTGTCGGTCCGAGTCCCTGTCTCTGGGACGGTCCTTCTGAGAACCCGTCGCTCGTACGTCCTTTGAATCTTTGACGTCTATATTATCGCGATTGGGTACCTTTGATTCGCCCACTTCCACCGCATTGGCTCCCGTTGTGTTGCGCACTTTGATCGGCAGACCTAGGGCTCGGGATATCGCATCCTCTTCGGCTTCCTTGATCTTGCGAATCTCCTCGCGGCGCTCCCGCGCTGCCCTCTCTTCTTCCGATTCAGCAGAATTTGCCGCCGTCGGGTCGGCTTTGGCGTACCAATTCAGGTCACGTCCCTTAGCCCAGCGCCCTACAGGTGCTTTGAGGCTGTGACCCAAGTAATTCTCGCGGTACTGCGATGTCGCCACATCGTCCCAGCTAAAGTTGACGCCACCGCGGGAGCCGGTCTTGCGGACAGTTGAGAGGAGGTCCATGGCAAGAGTTTTCCCTGTGAGAGAAAATATAGACTCAAAACAGAGATATTGATTCCGCACCGAGCAAGGAATGTGATGTCGCGAAATGATGTCAGATGAGATTTGAGGTCTTCACACGGAGGCTGATGGAGAAAGTGCATTGACCCTGGCTGCATCTGCCAAGCCTTTACCGTGAACGGATAGGCTGCCCCATAGCCCCACTTGAGCTGCGGTAGCCAAGCGTGCGCCTCATCCCTCCATGGATGCTGCGCGGGCTGCAGGTCGCTTTCTTATCAGAATTCGCATCCAGCTAAGGTAGGTACTCTGTACTGAAATCTGATCACCAGCACCTACCTGGCTAGGAAATCGAGACTAGACCCTCAGCTCAGAAATAAACATTTACGAGTATCATTCATTATCAAGCATCGAAGATGGCCCAAAACCCAGCGCCCAATCAGGGGCCGGCGCTCGACGAGATTCAATGGCGCGCACCAGTCCATTTCGAGGGAGGCATTCACAATAACAGCGTCCTCTACTACTTCGCCCAGTCGCCCTTCTACGACAAGACGTCCAACAACGAGGTCGTCTTCCAGCAGGGCCTAAACAATCCTAACATGACACCCTTCCTGGCGACACGCGAGCTCTTCGAAGGCCGCCTCAAGACGATGTCTGGGCTCGAGTTCATCGTTGCCCAGGAACCGGCCGAGACGGGACCGGGAGCTGGGACGGGCGTTTGGGTCATTAACAAGCAGACTCGGCGCAAGCGGCAGGGCGAGGAGGATGAGATCACCGTGCATGCGGTATACTTCATGGTGGGGGACAGCATCTACATGGCGCCGAGTCTGGCCGACATTCTCAGCTCCAGGATAGTACGTTCCCAGCACCGTTCCCCGACCACTCGCTGTACTCCGCTTTAACTGACCTTCTCCCAGGCCTCCCTTTCAACTGGGGTATCGAACATCCTCTCTACCGCCTCAAGCATGTCATCCTGGTCTCCCGCCCGGGGACGCACGTATCCGACCCCAGCAGCCAGTGCGAGCTCCTCCGCGGCTAGGCAACGTGAAACAACAACCACATCCACCACCAACCTCCCTGATTCCTCCGTCCTCGAAGAGGCGCTCGCCATACACCACCAGTTTGGCAACCAGTACATGAACGAAAACCCAATCACCGGCAAGCCTGGCGACTTCCACCTGTCTTCAACAGGCCGGAAAGGTGTGAGTCTTTCCGCCGCTGCGGCCGGCAATCTTAAGAAGGCTTCACTCGTGCCGACCCTGCCAACGCTCAACACCCAAGTCGGCGCCGAGAATCCGCTGGCGGCCAAGCCGTCGGGTAAGGAGACTAAGAGCCCGAAGACGCCAGGTGGCAGTAGTGCGATGCAGAAGGGAAAGAAGAGGAAGGGTAGCAAGGCTGCTGTGACGCCTCAGTAGGGGAAGGAGGCGTTGCCCGAGCCCAAGGCAACCGTAAAGGAGAGAGAAGAGCAGCAAGGGAAGGAGCGAGAGAAGGAGCAAAAGGAAGCGCAAGAGGAGGAGCAAGAGGGCGCGCAAAATTGGGAGCAAAAGGAGGAGGAAAAGGTGGGGCAAGGGAAGGGGCAAGAGGAGGAGCAAGGTGAGAAGGAAGGCGAGGAGCAAGGTGGGGAGCAGGGTGAGGAGCAAGAGGAGGAAGAGGACGACGACGTAGTAGACCTTCTGGTGCTTCCAACCCAATAGCAGACACAAGCAGGTGCTAGATGGATGGGATGAGATGGACGGGGCGTCACGGTCTTGTTTGGGTTTTGCATTTTGCGTATCTTGTTCATTATGATACCCCGGGTTTTCGACAAGGTTAACAAGCAGAACGGGTCCGCGGTTGAGTGTCGTGCAATGGAAAAGTATCGTTATTGCTTTTGACCTGGCTATGTGTCTTAAGATCCCAGTATGGGCCAGGTGTGAGACCGGCCTGGCCCAGGTCTCTGTTCTGCTGCCAACCGCCCTGACGCTATTACTTTTCCAAAGGATGCTGATTCGTGAGCAGGCAGCTCAGCATACTTAGCGCTGTCCCCATGTCGTGTTCCAACGCAGAGCACCAGCGCCAAAAAGAGTGCCAGGGTACCTCTTATTGACAGGGTATCCGTTTCTACACCATCGCTAGCGGCAGAGAATGGCTCGGGTGAGTCGCTTCCTCTATGGCAGTCAGCCACACGCCGTTGAATAAACAAGAATGAATGAGATCTTCTTCGGCGCCAATGCTCAGAAGTAGAACAATGTAGGTGATAGTTTATAATCATACGACGATTCATAAACAGCCTCTTGCGAGAATTCATCACGGCAGGCGCAAGCAAACAAGATAGGAATCCATACTCTTGGAGATCTTAATTGAGGTGACGGCTCTTCCGTTAGCGATCACTCGACCACCCACCCCTTCCCCAGCACCCTCTTTTGCTTGAGCTTCCTCATCGGAAGCGGCCTAACGAGAAACCAGCAATATCAGCCACACAGCACTGCAAGGACGAGACACAGGAGAGGAACATACCATCCCATACCGTGGCCCGTCTCGGCCCTCAAATACGGTACCACCCAGACCTCCCGCGTATCCTCTGAGGCCGTCACCTCCTTGATCGGCTTGCTGTACGTAATCAGCGGCGTGCCCTTGGCAATGTTCGCCAGCTGCGCACCGGTCAAATCCGTCAGGGCGTGCATCCTCGTCTTCGGCTTCTTCTCGCTGTCCTCCGCGACGTTGCCTGCCCGCTGGAGATGCGCGTACACGACGTATTCCGGACACTCATCCACGCTGAGGTGGGCGAGAGGAGACGAAGGGTGGATGTACACCAGCTTATCAGCAGGGTCCGCTGGTACCCGGTCGCTTTCGAATGGTATGAGCGGGAGATAGGGGACATCGATCGCACGGCGCGGCTTGCGGTACATCTCGGGCGGGTTCGGCGCCTTGTCGGCACGGATGGCGACTTGGTCGATGAAGCCTGCTGCGACCATCTGCTTGAGGGCTTGGACTTGCTTCTCGGAGGGCCGGGGCAGCTTTTCTGGGATGTTGAGATTGGCGAAGCCAGGTAGGTTCGTTTTGACGAGCTGCGTAAGCTGAGACCGGAGTTGCGTGGTCTCCTTGAGCACCTTGAACCGGACGAAGTGGCTTTCACACCACTGCTCGGTCGGCTCGTGGGCAAACTCGCCGACTACCTGCAATATCTTCATGGCGTCGGACTTGTCGTCGAGGGAGCAGAAGTTCTTGTGGACCGTGTTGAATGCCCTCCGTATCCTCGCGCGCTTGTCCTCGGCAATGACTTCCTCGTTGGTACGGAACTCTTCAGTCTGTTCAGCAGCAGCCGGAATGGCTTGGTTCTCCGGCACAAAGATCTCGCCCGCGGACAGCCCAGCAATCATAGCAATGGTGTACGGCAGGCAGTCGTGGAGATGCCCGACAAGCAGGATGCGTGCAAAGCGAGGCGCCAACGGGAAGACAGACATGGTTGTCCCGACTTGCGTGATTTGCCCGCTCGGTGAGATCGCCGACAGATAGGTCAGAAGTCTTTCGGCCTTGACAATGCTCTGCCGGTCTGGTGGGGTCGGGAAGGGGAAGTTGACGACGTGCTGGAGGTTCATGGATTTCAGTTGTAGCACCACTCCTTCGATGGGCATACGAAGAAGTTCTGGCGCCGAGAACTCGGGGAAATCTCTCTCGTAGACTGCCGACGAGTATAACCTCCAGCAGTGGCCAGGACCTGTACGGCCCGCGCGTCCGGCTCTCTGCTTTGCGCTTGCCTTGCTGATCCAGTCGATCTCGAAACTCTGTACGCCGCTCACAGGGTCGTATTTTCGCTCCTTTGACCTCCCGCAGTCGAACACATATCGGATGCCGGGGATGGTTAAACTGGTTTCGGCAACGTTTGTAGCCAGGATGACGAGTCGCGAACCTTCAGGTGGAGGCTCGAAGACCTTCATCTGCTCCTTGGTTGGAAGCAGCGAGTATAGTGGCAAGATATGCATCCGTCGTGGACCAGTCCCAGATTCCTCGTCTTCGATCTCGAAATCCTTCTCTTCCTCGTCATCCGAGACGAATTCGGCATCATCGTACTCGTCATTTACATTCCGATCGTCAACATCTCCGAAATCAATATCCTCCACCTCAACAGGAGCTTCGCTTCCCGATATACGGACCTTTGGCGCCGCCGCAGAGGTCATCCCCCCAAAGGCGCCCTTTAGCCGCTTGCTAAGTTGGGATATCTCTCTCTGTCCAGTAAGAAAGACAAGCATACCTCCCGGAGGTAGCTTACGATGGCCTCTGCTGATCTTTCGGAAAGCGTCCTCGATGTAGTCGTGCCGTGTTTTCCGAGCAAAGTGGATCGTGACCTCATGTTGGCGGCCTTCGACTTCGATAACGCGCGGGGGAATCTTGAATAGTCTCGTGTTCCGGGTGAACTCCTCAACTCTAAGCGTTGCCGACATGATAACAAGCTTCAGGGGTTTAACCGACGGATCCTCCTTCATCAGTTCCGCTCTAAGCTTAACAACTCTGCTGAGAATTGCAATTAGAATGTCAGTATTTACGCTCCTCTCGTGAGCTTCGTCGATGATGATAGCAGAGTATTTTCGTAGAGCAAAATCCTGCGCGACCTCGCGAAGGAGGACACCGTCTGTCATGAACTTGACAGCCGTCTTGGGATCAACCGTGCCCTCGAAGCGGATTTGGTAGGCCACGACATGGGAATGATCTCCCAGCTCCTGAGCCACGCGCTTGGACATGCTGACGGCAGCTACTCGTCTTGGCTGTGTCACGCCAATCATTCCGGGAGTTGGGCCGTCCGGTGCACCATAGCCCGCTTCGAAGAGGAACTGCGGGACCTGCGTCGTCTTTCCGGATCCAGTTGCACCACAGATGACCACGACATCGTTGTTGTGAATGGCCTCCATGATCTTCTGCTCCTCGGCAACAACGGGTAGTCTGTAGCGAGCCTCTTGTATTTCGGGGTCCCTTGTCACCCCCACGGCATATGCTTTTCTGGTGACATTCGTCGTAGGCTGCAGCTCTATGGGCAGCGGATCTTCTTCAATCGGCCGAGGTGTGAAGTTCGCTGGCTTCGGTATGTCCAGGATCATGGGACCTGCTTCGATGGGTTTATATCCCAACACTTCGTTACGCTGTTGATGAGCCCAGGCCTTGAAAGCGGATGATCTCTGCTTCCGTTGCTGCTTATGAGCCTCATCATCATTCTCGGAGCCAGCTTCCACGTCCGAGCTCTCCACGTCGTCTTCTAAGGCGCTTCCGCTATCATCCTCATTTGAGGTGCTTTGGCTGTCCTCACCGCTTGATTCACCGCCATCGGGCTCGTCAACCGATGCCTCAGCCGATGGATCGCCGCATTCAGAGCTGAACCCATCCCACTCTTCCGAGCTTGGTTCCTCAAGTACGGCGGGTGCTGTTATCGAGTACTTTGATTTGACGCCGCCTCGCTTCTGCCGTTTTGCAAGGACGGGGCGGCCCGAGTCATCAAGTTCAAGCGGCCGCTTAAGGCCAGATCCGACCGCTAATGGAACAGATGGTGTTGAAGTGCGTTGGGATTCCGCCGGGGTAGTAGCACCTTTCTGATTTGTGGCCGAGTCCTTCTCATCTTCATCTTCATTTTCATCTTCTGAGTCGCTGGACTTGTTTCCTATTGGGTCCCCTTCCCCGACCTTCCGGCGCTGGTAGAGAAGATTCAACTCCGACTTGTCCAGAGCAAGTCCGGCATTCTGTTCCCTGAGGGCGCGTCTCAAGGCCTCCCTCTTGGTCTCTTTGGTCTGACCGAGGGATTTGCTGCTAGAGAACAAGCTGGTGTCGATCTTGTTAGCGGCGAGTTTGGCCAGCAGCTCCCGGTTCTCGTCCTTCTTGAGCTTGTTCTCGATGTATTTTTCGAGTCGTTTGGCCTTTTTGCTGCTAACTTTCACACCCTGCGGCCTCAGCTCCTCCCGAAGCTGCGCTCTTTTCCGCTCAGCCTCAGCCTGCTGGGCGGGCGTGATCTCCAGAATGTTGCTATCCGGGTTGGCATCATGAGTCGCTCTCTCCTGCGCCCTTTGCCGTTCAAGAACCTTGCGCTTGCGCTGGCGCGGGACAAACTTCTTCTGAGGGGCCATTTTCTTTGCCGAGAATGCGGTCTCCCCGAAGTCATCAACTGCTCATGCGAAGAGGCTCTGTCCTGGACTGGAAGAATGACGCGGTTGCACACAGGCTTTGGCTAGGATCAGGACGTTGTGGGTATCCAACAAATTCACAAAGATGGTACCTGCCATGGGCAGGTCGTCCTGTGTCCGAGGAGACGAGGGTGTCCGAAACGCGATGGCAATATGGCCACAATAGTATTACCTGCCTGAGCTTGGTATTGATGAATCCTCTAAGGCGCTGGCGCGACCTCGAGATCACAATCGGATTCAACACCACCGAATGCACATTGTGAAAATGCCTTAAACTTCCTGTCTTTGGAACTTTTAAATCTTGTCCGCCCGGCAGAAAATTGAACGCTAATAAGAGTGCCAATGTGGGGCTGCTATCTACTACACCGTGCGTATCACAGTACTAATACGTGTCCTATCTTCGCCTTCGCCCTTGGCTCGAGCCAGTCTGGCCAAGAAGCTCCATATGCTACTCACCTGAGCAGCCTCTCCTCTCCGACTCAGTCCCGTTTGCGATGGATGGGGATTCCGTTCGGACAGAGCCTTTTCCGGCTCCGTCAAAAAGAACGGTTGGTACCGTCAATGGTATCGTGACCGAAGTTGAGTCGCTCAGCTTCTCGGACAAGATCATGATAACAGCCTCACAGGATGGCCGACTTGCCCAGTGGGTGAGTGTACAAACCCTGAGCGTTCATTCTGCGCCGCTAATTGTACTTCAGATCCAAGTACCGCTCTCTGCTCCTTCGCCGGCCTCTGTAGACATGGCGTTACCCGGGGCCAGCGCGCTTCCATCAACCCATCTGACCCCCAAAACTCTCGTTGGTGTTGGCAGCGAGGAAAGGGAAACGCTGGGTCACCTCTATGCCAGTCAGATCGCGAGCCATCTTGCTCTACGTGACCCTCAAGACAAGCGAACGCTGCTTCTAGGCTTAGGTTTGGAAAAGGTGGATGGCGGCGGAGAGGCGTTCTATGACCTGCTTGAATTAGTCCTGCAAGTTCTCTAGGAAGCCCCTTTGGGCATTCGCCAGTGCCTCGGTAACAATAACAGCATGATCTGTAACTATCTTATGGTTAATTCTGTGCGCCTGTTGCTTGGCCTTTTTGAACTGTGCCTTGAAGTCGTATCTCAGATTGAATCACAGAGCGCCAGTAAGACTAGTAAAACTGAAAGTTCAAGATGACACTGCTTGTCGTGACTTTCTCATGGAGGTCATCAGGCCCGCTGGAAAGTGGCAGCTGGCGCCGGCTGGCAAGAGCCCAGAGTGTTTTGGTTCGTGATGGCAATTGGCTCCGTCTCAAACAAGAAAGGGCAGTGCAAATGGCACTTAAACACAGTCGTCAACTCAAAAGTCAATAACCTTGGCACTGGTGTTATCAACATCAACCACCAGAATCCTGTATTAAGCAGTCTGCCAGGTGCCATGCCTACGACCCTGATCCTGGGTCACAACAGATGCTCTGGCGGACACAGTGTTAGCCGTGCCTCAAGGCATGGCCGCATAGGCCAGATCAGAACGAAGAAGCTGCCGCGTCTGGCATCAGGCAGGCTGGCTGCTTCCAAGTATGTACATGATATCCTCACCGCTGCACTTAGTGCACCCTCGCGATTTGGGAGATGGACAGGGCTGAATGTTTCCGAAATCCGAGGACGGCGATGTGAGTGCGAGAAGGACTGCAGATGTTGCATTGCCCCTAACCCACTTCCCAGGTTCCCCTACGCAAAGCACCACATGGCCCACGGGTCTTGAGATAAGCATGCGGCGCTGCAAGGTGCCCGGTGACCCAATATGGCAACTCGAGCACAGCAAAAGATCCGGTTACTCTGTCTAGCTCCGTCGACCCTCGTCTGTCTTATCCGGGGTTCTGGCAACCTGGATCGCAATGGAGTTATCGAAGTTGATGTTATCACCGGAACTGCCGGGCAGCAGCTCTCCCTTTCTAACATATATTTCTGGGACTCTGCTGCCCAAGGCCCCTAGATATCTGCCGACGTTGGCATCGCAAGGTATCTGTGCTATTGCCACCTTCAGCGGCCATCATGGTGTCCTTGCGACACTCACCGTCAGCTCGTTCGCTCGGCCTTTTGGCCCTCTCGCTTCTTTCCACCTTCTCGACCGTCTCTGCTCGCCTCACTTCCCACGGCCTATCCGTCACACTTAATGATGCTTACTACTACATCTCGCCCTTCTCGGGAAGTGTCGTCGTGCATCCGAACTTGCTGAAAGATGTGCCAGCTGTCTTTGGATTCAAGCCCGTGACAGTGATTCAGGGGGAAGTTGCGCAAGCCGGCATCCAAGCACTTCTGGTCAAGTGGGATGAATCAGACGATGTCTTCCAACCCGCATTCGCGAGGGCCATCTTCCTGGCCGGCTGCAAAGGCTCGTGCAAGGCCAAGATGAAAGTCATCTCCGATGCCTCGTCGATTGTGCCCTTGAACATCACCACGATCCCGTCCGGTCCTTACTTCTTGGAAATGGCTACGGGGTCTCTCTACCCCGTCTACCGTCTATACGAAGACTTTGCTGGAGCATTCATGCAAGCCTTGATTCACACCCCTGATGGAAAATTCCAGCCCATGTTCGCTCAGATCCCTGGCTCTGCTGCGCTGACTGTTGGAGTCCCGTCGAGGCTGTACTTCACAAAGACCGCCGCCAAGCCGCTCGCAGGTGTTCGTCTTGGTGTCAAGGACATCTCCCGCCTTGCTGGAGTCAAGGGCTCCAATGGAAACCGTGCTTGGTACGACCTATATCCCCCAGCTACCTACACCGGGCCGGCAATTCAAAGACTCATCGACGCTGGAGCTGTCGTGGTGGGCACTCAAAAGACTTCCCAGTTCGCCAACGGCGAGAGTGCGACTGCTGACTGGGTTGACTATCACTCTCCCTTCAACCCGCGCGGAGATGGGTATCAGGACCCTTCTTCCTCATCTGCAGGCGCCGGTTCCTCGATGGGCTCTTACGAATAGCTCGATCTTGCAATCGGCAGCGATACGGGCGGAAGCATCCGTGGCCCGGCTGGTGTCCAAGGCCCATTTGGCAACCGTCCTTCCCACGGATTGGTCTCGCTTGACAACGTCATGCCTCTGAGCCCGACACTCGATACTGCTGGTTTCCTTGTGCGAGATACCGCTATCTGGGACGCAGCCAATGCTGCTCTGTACGGGAGCAACTACACCTCGCTCGCCTCGTCCAAGCCCAAGTATCCTAAGACGATCCGCACCATCGAGTTCCCAACCGACCCAGGTGCAAGTGCAGCTTCCAAGCTTCTCATCGACTTTCTCAACTCTCTAGTCACCTTTGTAGGCGGCACAGTCACGCTGCTGAATCTGGCAACTGAATGGGCAGCGACTGGACCCAAGGGGCCCCCTGCGTTGGCGCAGTACCTCAATACCACTTACCCGATGATCATTACCAAGGAGCAGATCCAGCTTGTCAGGGAGCCGTTCTACCGCGACTATGCCGGTAAGCCAATCCTATTCAAGCCCTCAATGAGTCTAAGCATGTCACTGACGCCACAAAGTCGCACACGATGGCCGGCGCCCGTTCGTGAACCCCGTACCGCTTGTCCGGTGGAGCTACGGCGACATCGTATCTGCGTCGCAGCTCCAGGACCAAGACGACGTCAAGGCGTCCTTCATGAAGTGGTTCAACACGGAGGTCTTGCCGCCCGTGGCCGACCCGAAGCAGTGCTCGTCGGGCTTGGTGTTGTACATTGGCAGCAGCGGGGGACAGAACCCGCGGAACCGCTACAGCAATGGATCCGGCGTGCCGTTTGGCTTCAGCTCGAACTGCATCAGCGTCCTGGTCGAGGTGCCCGACTCGGTCTTCCCCGTCGGCGAGGTCTTGTCGCGCAGCGCAATCACGGCCCATGACGAAGCCCTGCCTGTTGCGATCGACATCAATGCCGCGAAGGGGTGTGATGGGTTGCTGGTCAAGCTTGCGCAGGACCTGGTCAAGGCGGGTATCATTCCGGAGCCGAGACCGGGTGGCTCTATCAATGGCGGTGCCATCTTGATGAGGAGGAGTTTCGGGGCTGTGGATATTTGGAATTAGTAGATGTCGTCTTCATCGTAATGCAATGGCTCCATATACAGAGCTCAAGTGTCGGGAGTACCGGTTTTGGCTTGATTCAATAACCGACGCTGGAGCCGGTTGAGAGTATTTCAAAGTTGTCGGGTCCTAAACCTATGGACACATACCCCTCGTGCTGTTGCAGGGAATTGCACCAACATATGCGGTATAGGCAATCTAGCTAATTGTCATTATCTTGATGCTGCCTGGGAGACGCTCAGCATCACGGGAGTTGGAAATATGCCAGATGTCCAAAGGTGTGAGCATGAGTGAAGCTGTATCTTGCAACCACAGACAAGCACACAAGCAGACTCCGTCTGGCCAAAGAAAAGCCGTACACCAAGCATTAATATCAGCCGGAGTTACACAGTATAGTGAGGGGGATAGAACGATCTGCTTCTACTTTATTTTCTTCTTTATTTTCTTCTTTATAACGTATCTTATCAGCGAGTCGCGCACTTGTCCAACGCGACGCATTCTCAATCAATTTTTCCACAACCCAACATGCCAGCTACTTCAAAGGAAGCGAGGGTAAAC
>MU860204.1:0-47774 GCA_033296875.1 Achaetomium macrosporum | reverse complement strand
AGGGGGTTTGAACGCTTACGTACAAGCTTCGAGATCTGCGGGCTGTTAGGGACCGACAGACACAGTAAATTACTGTAAGGACATATGGTACTGACGTTCATACAACCCGGTGTTTGGCCACGGAAGGGTTGCTAGGGAAGTATCTGCATCCATACCTTGCTCAAAATCCAGAAATCGCATTCTCAAAACTCATGTTGTATGTATGTGTATGTCCGATGCCACCGAATCAATATCCAGGGAAACGGGTTGGGTGGGATTGCATTGCCAAGAACAGCCTCGTGATGCGCATACGGGGCGTGGTCGCGTTGCTCGCCCGACTGCAACTGTCAACGGGTTCCAAAGTCCCCACTTGTTTCGCAAGCTCGGCCCTGGTGGTTCCATCTTTGACATTTGAGCAACACCTACCCCGTGCGTAACGCCCAGGAGCTTACCGTCGTCTCGAAAGCAGCATTGAAGCGCCAATTCCTTGACACTGGACGAGATCGATCACCATATTTAGACGAATTCCTTTGTCCGTTTTGAAGCGTGCCGCACCGCAGTTTCAGCAGAAACAACCCAACCACGTAGCCAGCCATGGACTTCTCGGACACTTTGTACGTTCCGTCCATAGCCTCGACGCCGACCCCTTTTTCCCGTCCCCATGCCGCGGCCAAGTGCGCGACTGCGCCTAGCTACCTGGCTGCCCGCCGCGCGCCATGCCGCTGGGGTCCCGCCTGACTGCACGGGTTGACAGGATGCGCGCGGATGCAGGCATGCCCGGAAGCGTGACGGGTTGAAGAGGGAGGGAAGGGGCAAATTGTTAGCTTCGGATACCATGGCTGACTTGTCGCGTGTGTGCCTCCGTTCTAGTCGCATTGTCAACCTCGTCGTGGCGGTGTTGATGGTTCTGGGAGGAATCTCGCAGTTCTTTCCGGTTGACTTGTACGTTGTTATCCTTCCTTCCCCTTCTCCCTCCCCCCCCGGGTCGGTAGGTAAGTGGATGATGCTGACGGAGCGATCTTGTCTCTGCGTGACTGCAGCCAGCCAGCGATCATTGGTGTCTATGTGATCATCTTTGGATTGGGTAAGTCAAATAAATACATAGGCTTTGTTCGCCCCCGATGGAGTAATGTGATGCTGACTGATGTCCTGACAGCAACCGGTCTGCTTGGTACGACTGCCCAGAGTTACTGACCCAGACAGGACTCACTGAGTGCGATCGAGATACTGATCCTGTTGTGCAGAGTTCCAGGTCCCGCCGCAGGTTGCGCGCTACGCATCGTTCCTGTTCTCCTTCCTCGGCCGCGGCATCTGTACGTGCCCCTGTGTCTACTGAGCTGGTCGAAGTTGGGACTAATCGGCTCGTGATGCAGTCTATATCTTCGTCGGCTGCATTCTCCTCCACGATCACGTCCTTAGAATCATCGCGGGCTCCATTGTCGGCCTGGTTGGTGTCGCCTACGTCGCGCTCGAGTTCATCCCGTCCATTGAGCCACCGGCCAACATGCGGGAGGCGGATGCTGGCTGGGGTACCGAGCAGGTGTAAAGCCTGCCAGGTACATACATGGCTCCTGAGCTTTCTCCGTCACAGAGCGGAAGTATACAGCTTTCATAGTTCTGGCATACCAAGAAGGCAGAACAGTGGACTTCGAGGGCACACCGTCGGCTCTATGTGAGTAGCTGGGCTATATTCCAAGGCAACCTGGGGCAAAGCTCCAAGGTATCTATTTGGCGCGTGGTTTCATAGAAGAAATGTCGGACTGGGGTAAAGCCGGTGTTATCACGGAGTGGGTTGGTTGATCTAGGATGTATGGTATGGGTCATATGAGAGATGGGAGGTCGATCGGGCGGTCCCGCAACTTAGTTTCCTGACGCAAGCAGACAACTTGGCCCTTCCGGTATTGACCTCGCACTTAGTCACCTAAACTGTGAGAATTTTGGACAGCCTCCCATCTATGCCTGTGTTAAGCCCTCAGGGGTTCCTGAAGCCGACGCAACAAAGATCAGGTCGGGGTCTTCCGGAGGGGTCATGCTCATCCAGGTTCTCGGCCAATCCCGACCCTTTTCAAACCAAACCCTAGCTTTTCCACAATGTGGACGTATCACGACGAGTAGGCATGGGACTCGTTAGTAGCCGCGTATATGCAGTATCTAAGGAGGTACAGTACCCAAGTTGAAAGGGTTAGGGTCTGTCGATAAGCCGCTTATCGCGATCATTGCGAGGGGCATCTCTATCAAAATTTTGAGACAGCCGTCAAGGTCCCCGCAGACACCAGCCTTGGCGGGGGTTTGAACGTCGAGATATCCGGTCTATGAGCGAAGGAACGCCCCTCGCAGGAAGACTGGGTTGCAGCGAATAAATAGTCTCGGGTAACGTCAAGATTACAAAATGGGCAAAAAGCGTTCAAGAGAGGCGGACGGACAAGGGGATGTCGCTATGACTGAACCCGCCGTCAATAAGAGGGACGAAGACGACAGCTCGGATGATGAGGTGAGGCGCCTTTCACCGAGGCCCATAACTGCTTTTGACTGACACCGCGCACCCGTGTCCTAGGATATGGACATCGTCAACGTAGACTTCGAGCTTTTCAACTACGACCCACAAATCGACTTCCACGGCGTGAAGACGCTTCTCCGGCAACTCTTTGACGCCGACGCCCAGCTCTTCGACCTCTCCGGCCTGAGCGACCTCATCGTCGAGCAAAATACCATTGGGTCGACTTGCAAAGTCGACGACAAGGCCAACGACGCTTACGCCTTCCTCACCGTGCTCAACCTCCAGGAGCACCGCGCCAAGAAGCCCATTGCGCAGTTGATCGAGTACCTGACTGACCGGGCCAAGACGAGTGACAGCCTGGCGAGCGTGGTACCAGAGCTCCTCGCGTCGGACAAGCACGTGGGGCTGGTGCTAGCAGAGCGGCTGCTCAACATGCCGGCCGAGGTGATCCCGCCGATGTGGACGTGCATGATCGACGAGATCGAGGCGGCTGTGGAGGACAAGGAGCCGTACGAGTTCTCGCACTACCTGGTGGTGTCGCGGACATACCGTGAGGTGGCGTCCAGCCTGGACCAGAGCGAGCGAAAGCAGAAGAAGGCGCGTGAGGAGGCCGAGTTGCAGTATTTCCACCCAGAGGACGAGGAGATGCGCAAGCACGCGCTCGCCGCCGGGGCGTACGAGTTCACCAAGGAAGGGGAGCTGGTGGCGGATAGCAAGAGGGCGTTTCAGGAAATGGGGATCAAGTCGTGCGGGTTCATGATGTTGATCGAGGCGAATAAGTTCCAGAGTGCGGTGCAGGCGATCACTGAGTATGTCGGGACAGCCACATAGGACATGGCTGTCGGCAGCGAAGATGGATGAGACAGAAAGAAAAAGAGTGACAAAATTATCATTGTGCCGGCTCCAACCTCTGCATCAGGTACTCGACCTCGACCTCCTTTGTCAGAGGGATGACGAAGTCCTCATACATGGACACGACGGCTTGCACGTTGATTTTGCTTTGATCCCACCCCTCCGGGCCTAGAGACGGGTCGGTTCCATACGTCTGCGCCTTCAGCTTCAATCTCTCCAGCACCTTCTTCTCGACGGCTTTGTTCGTAATCGCCTCGCCGATGCCATCTCTGTCACCGGCACGGATGAGGCGAGTGAACTTCTCCGGCTCGGACTGGAACTTGGACTCGGCAACGAACTTCCCAAAGTGGATGCGCCGCGACAGAGCCTGTAGGCAGGCGATGTCGCAGGTCGCCGACGATCCGTAGTTCTCTTGGGAAACACCCCTATCGCCGTGGCCAAAGTCCGGGCACACCATCGGCAGGAACTTCTCAATGTAGAACTTCTTGATCTTGTCGTTGACGTTGACGTTGTTGGGGTGCAGGACCCGCGGGTAATTGAGCGACTCCAGGATGGGCTTCTGCACAGCGTCTGGGAAGAAGGGGAACTCGTCCGGAGACTCGTAGCGCCGGATCAATGATTGCAGCTTCTCCTGCTGAAACAGGTACCAGTCCATGAAGCTCAGGTTGCTGTCGGGTATCGGCACGGCCCCGGGGGTGTAGATGTTCCTGTTGAGCGGAAACTGGACGCGCTCAATCAGGTGGAAGGTGATGGTGTCTTCCAGCCGTCTGCCAACGATGTGAGTATCCGGGCAACCCCCGATGCTCCGGGGAAGCTCGACTGAACTCACATCAACTGGTAGCGGATGCGCGAAAGGTCCAGGGCCTTGGATGCGTCCGATAGGTCGATTAAGGAATCCATCTTGTCAGTGGCTATTTCATGCAGATGCAAGGCCGGAAGAGAAGGGCAGTTGTTTTTTGGCTCTGAAATGGCTCCTGGGCCCCGTCCTAAAGTTTGCTGCAGGTTAACGTTAGAAGCGGGATCCGATCGGAGTGTCCGGGTGTGACGCACAGAGAACCCTCAAGTCTTGGCATCCGTTTCCCCACATCTCAACCTTGAATCCCCACACCAAGCTTCGCTGCACACCATCCCCCTGCCGTCCTTCTGTTGAGACCCACTGACCCGGCACCCGACTGGAGAGCACACCCTGTCAACGGGAACAGGGTGTCGCATGAACTGCCAAGCTAAGATTTTGTTCTGTTGTCCTCGAGGGGCATTCCTTACTCGCGTCTGCTCCCTCCCTTTAGCTCTCGCCAGTGACGGCACCTCCAACACCCTCCATAGTTTCCATATCAATTCCCTCTCTGACGTTACTGTAGCCAGTTGGGCGTCTTGGAGGGTCATTGATCGTGAGCGGAACGAAGGGGCAAACTTTTCCCGCGCCGACGGATGGCCGACCCGGGGCGGGACGATGACTTCCCGGACCTGTCGTCATTTGACGACGAGTCCTCGGTGATATCTGTGAGCGCCATCCCCCAATCTCACTTCCCGGATTACCGATCTGAGCCAGTGATTGGAAGGGGTGAACGAGGAACCCGGCAACATGGCCAGCTAACCACAGCCGCAACAATGACAGACGCGAGGACTTGAGGCATTCGGCCGCAAAGTAACCACAACCGCAAGCCATCTAATTGCCCCACGCTCCGATCCCGCCTCGAATCCCACCTACCACAGCGCCATGAGCGAGGTTACGCGCCAGCTGCGAAAGCCCGCGCTTCAGCGCAGCGTGCTCTCAATGGCGCGCACGACACCCACGGACCTGGTGCGGTCGCGTCTGTCGACCAAGGAGATCCAGTCGCGAGCTCTAGCATACGTACCGGACGAATTGCTGCAAAACATACCTGAAAGCGACAGCTCGTACTCCTTGTTTCAGGGGTTTCAAGCGACCTTTCCGGACTTCACGGAGGAAGGGAAGAAACACCGGCGCCGCATCTCACGAGGAAGAAAGTTGCTTGACGAAGGGCCGACGGTTCCAGACGGAAACCCTGAATCGGTTAACAAGCTGAAAAAGGAGAAGGCGGCCATGATGCACGAGCTGGAGATGCTCATGATACGCAAGAACATGGCGAGCAGCGAAATTCGCGAGATAGACGCCAAAATCGAGAATCTGGCCGGGATGCGCAGAATTATCTTGGAGAGACTGGCAAATTTGGAGAAGGACGAGGCGCTGCTTGAGCATGACAGTGAGAACCCCCCGTCTGTTCCGCGGCATATGCGGACATCACATCAGGGCGAGGCTAACAGTGCCCAGTGGTCGAGGTCGAAAGCAGGTTAGAAGAGGCGCAGGAGTTGGCAGCCGAGGCGGAGTCGGTGGCATTGCGGACACCTACGAAATCAGATGACGACCTGGCATCGGAAAGGGGCGATGCCGGAGGGTTCATGTCACAGTCCATCTATGAGAAGCTTCCCTCAGCAAATAGCACACCTTCGAAGCGGAAACCGCGAAGCATTCGCCGGAAATCCATGCCGATTCTGCACGAGCACTTCGAGCCGGGCACCATGATCCGCTCACTACGCGCCCACCAGGATAACATCACAGCCCTCGATTTCGACACCCCCTTCGGCCTGATGGTTTCAGCAGCTATGGACGACTCAGTCAAGGTGTGGGATCTCAACGCAGGGCGCTGCATCGGCTTGTTAGAAGGCCACACGGCTTCAGTCCGCGCGCTCCAAGTCGAAGACAACTTCCTGGCAACTGGCTCTATGGATGCCACGATCCGGTTATGGGACCTGAGCAAGGCGCACTACGACCCGCAGGGCAGCGGCTTTGGCAAAGAGGAGGACGACGAGGACGCGATCGCGTTCGAGAACCCCGACGACCAGCCCGTCGACCCGCCCGACGGCAGCATGGCCGACTGCCCCTTATTTACCCTGCAGGCGCACCTCGACGAGATCACGGCGCTGCATTTCCGCGGAGACGTGCTTGTCTCCGGGTCGGCCGACAAGACACTGCGGCAGTGGGATCTGGAAAAGGGGCGGTGCGTGCAGACGCTGGACGTGATGTGGGCGGCAGCGCAGGCTTCGGCACTCTCCGCGGGCGATAGCACCTGGAGGCAAACTACGCGACCGGCGGACCAGTCGGCCGACTTTGTAGGCGCGCTGCAGGTGTTTGAGTCGGCGCTGGCCTGCGGAACGGCGGATGGCATGGTCAGGCTGTGGGATCTGCGTAGCGGGCAGGTGCATCGCAGCCTGGTGGGCCATACAGGGCCTGTGACGTGTCTGCAGTTCGATGATGTCCATCTTGTAACGGGCAGTCTGGACAGAAGTATTCGGGTAAGCTTTCCATTACATTCTTTCATCTATGATTGGGCTTTGACTGACCGGAAACCGTAGATATGGGATCTCCGTACCGGGTCAATATATGACGCCTATGCCTACGACAATCCCGTCACAAGTATGATGTTTGATGCTCGGCGCATCGTGTGCGCCGCCGGCGAGGACGTGGTCAAGGTGTACGATAAGCTGGAGGGTCGGCACTGGGACTGCGGCGCGGGCATCTACGAGGCCGAGCAGGGCAAGACGCCCGCCATTGTGGAGCGGGTGCGCATCCGCGATGGGTACTTGGTCGAGGGCCGCCGGGACGGCGTTGTCGGTGTCTGGACGTGCTAGGTTGGGACATAAAACATCTGTATATATGTAAACCATGTGGTTGTATTAATATGGATGGAGGGGGTATGAACCGACGCTAGAAGATCTAAGAGTGTAGAAAGAAAAAGAAACGATCACGAATTCACGATCTGTCAGACAAGCCGCGAGTTAGCTCCGGCCCCACTCCGAATGAATCCCAGCGGCGCCGGGCCGCATCCGCCTTGCCCGCCCCAATGAGATGAGCGCAGGATCCCCGAAAGGGAAGTGTCTCATGGGCTTCCGACAAGCCGATACCATCACCTCGCCGTGCAGTTTATAAGGCGGTGTTCAGCCCTGCTAGGCATTAGGAGCCAGACACATGATAGACAAAAACGTACCAATTCTCAAAACGAAGAGAAGGGGCTCGAGGAGTCAAAGTTCTGCCAAGAGGTGAGATGTTATACGAAGTTGGAATTACGGTATTCAACCAAAAGAGATTGCGATGTACAGCATCCCAAGAAAAGGTCTGCTGAATGATTTCGCTGAATCACTTGAAACCTGCTGGAATACACGTGCTGTATCTTTACAGTCCGCTTGAAATACGATATAGTTGGTGGCCTGACATGAGGTCTTGCCCTCGCTTGGGAGCGTTGCAACGGAAAAGGATTACCTTAAAGATGGGAACGATAGGACTGATTCTGCGGCGAATCTAGCAAGCGCTGATAGCGGGTTGTCCTGTGGAAAAGACTTGTTGACTGGCGCTGGGTTAAGGGTTCAATCAGGCTAGGATGATGTTTGGGGCTACGGTCTGTCTCTTGCCCACGTCCACAAAGCCCATCATCCATGGATGCCAGTAGTCGAGCAAATCGATTCCGCAATTTCTGAAGTGACTGAGCAAATCCTTTTGATTCAAAGGACCACTGGCGCGCTACAGCATCCATTGCAAAACTGCCTCTTCATACTAGTAGCGGTAGGTGCCAGAGAATGTGCCTACCAAAGGGTCGCCCCTTCCCGATCTAGTAGCATGACCATTTTAGTAACGCAGAGTCCTCTCGGAAAGGAACATACCCATTGCCACCTTCCCTCATGATGGCCTTTTTTAGAATTTGAAGTTAGTACGACGCAATCGCCTCCCCTCTTTGAGAATCGGCTCAGTACTCGGTGAGTCCTGCTGTTGTCAGGGGTTAAGTTGAAGACACTATGCTGCCTGCTGCTGAAGGAGCATTCTCGGATCAATTGAGATCAGGGATGCAAGAGAGTCCGGATTCGCACGAGCTGTTCGCAGCTTTTAGGAGAACCCGGCCACTACGAACATATTCACATAAGGGCAGGAACGGCAGGGCTGTGTCCCTCCCAGCACTAAAGCCAGATGTTATTCGGTCTCCGCCCAGAGACTCCAGTGCCAGAGTCCAAAGATTTCGGATTGGTAACGCAAAGAGTTCGGAAGTTAAGTCATCGTGGCGTGTTTCGGCAGAACACCTTCAGACCGTTCGGACGGACCAGGCACACAGGAAAGAGAATCAAGACCGGGACCACGGCATCGAGGGGCGTGTTGTTCATGTCCAGGAGACAGATCAGGTGGCGAGGAGGTCTTCAGCTTCAAATCAAGAAGAAAAGCGTATGTATCCGGTCTATCGTGAAACGGAGTGATCCTACCCTGACCTTGATGTCTTAGTTCCTTCACCCATCACCTCTGCCCCGCCCTCGCAAGCCTCGGACTCCACGGAGCAGTCTGAAGTCTCAGGCGCGGATGATGAAGACGATGATGATGACCTTATCATCCTTTCCCAGCAACCTTGTGATCACGCCCCCAAACACCTCAACCACACGTTGAACAGAAGGAGAACTCTTCGACGGCACCCTTTCCTTATGTTTGACAAGACTGAACAAAAAGGCTACAAGCAACTGAAGGATAAGCCCCAACACAACAAGACACCACCATCCCGTTATCAGCCCGGTGATGGTTTCTCCGGCGGCGAAGCAAAGCCGAACGGTGCGAATCTCCTGACCAGGCACGGAAAGCTGTCCTTCGCTGGGCCCCACGTGGGAATACTCGACCTCACGCAGTCGGATCCGTCGCCTCCCAAGCCCAAGAGAAACGTTCGACGGGCGAACTTGGAGGACAACTCTTTTGTACCCGCCCTCAAGAAACAGGCTCGCCGTCCCCTAGAGCCAAAGGACCCGAACCTGCAACAGACACTCGCGAAGGCATCTTTGACACAGATGAAGATAAGCAGCTCAGCTGTAGAACCAGCCGCCAACACGGGAATAGATCGCGCAGCGCAGGCGGTCGAGACAGAGAACAAGCACCCGGAAAAAGACCACACGCAGAACAAAGGAGCTCCGGGAACTTCGTTACACCAACATGGTGCCGAGGAGAATATGGCCGAGGAGAATATGGCCGAGGAGGACGCTCGAACCGGCAGCTCACGTTCGAACCCGGATACTGCCACGGTTGGGATTGAGCGGAGCGACGACAGCCAAGGAAGCCGCAGCAAAAGTTTACAACGCCATGGCGTGCTAGTAGATGAAGGGCCGGACAGCTGCGAGACACATGTCTCGGACACTCCACCGCCGCACCAGCTCAGAATTGAGGCGAACCCAAGGTCGCCTGCACCGTCTCTCCAGCGGCACGTTTCTGCCGGTACAGCTGGGCTGCCGGAAAGGGCATTCCGAAGGGTCAACACACAGTGACATGACTGGCTGGGAATTGCTGCATTCTTCTTCTCCTGCTCTTGGACCGTTGTTATAATGCAGATGATTTTGGCCAGAGACCGTGAGCTGCCCGGTGGAGATATATCAGGCAGATCAGCGCTGTTGCTGTGAAGGGCTTTTGCTGAATTTGAGACGCCGCTCTCATGATCTGTTCTTAGCTCACCAACAGTAGGAGTGAACATGGCAGCCATCCACAATGTAATATGTATCCAGAGCCGGCCCGAAACCGGACAAAACAGAAACTAATGTGCAAAGTTTCCCGCCCAACGCCAAGCCCCTGAGCCACTCTTTTATACCCATGGTATACCAGTACCCCAGACATATCACAAGCCACCGACTCACTTCGAGCCCTTCCCCTTAGCCTCGGTCTCGCCCAACTCGCGAATAAACAGCTTTGTCCTTCCCTCTCCGCTATAATCCTCCATCCCTGTCTCAAACCCTGGGCAGACCCCGATGGCGAGGTACTTCCCGTCCAACGAAAACGCCAACGCGGCCACGCTGTCGGGGAACTTCTGATACTGCCTCATCCGCCTCTTGGCCTCGGCATCCCACAGCGCCACGGTCCCGTCTCCGCCGCCCGAGGCGAAAGTGCCGTATACTGGGTGGAAGGCGAGCGCGTTCACGGGGTAGACCACGTCGCCGCCGCCCTCCTCCTCCGGTGCGGCCTGCCGGTGGCACTTGAAGGCGTATTTCCGCGCCTGCGACTCGGCGCTGTCTTCGAACCATTCCACTGCGACCCGGCCCTCTATGCTGGACGTCGCGTACCCCGCATCGTTGGGCATGCACGCCACGGCACGGGTGAGGAACTTGAGGGAGGACTCGCGCTGTTGCCAAGTCTGCGGTGGCTGTGCTGGTTGGGAGGAGGAGGACAGGGCGGAAGCGAGGGTGGGTAGGTCGTAGATGTGCACTAGCCGGGCTGTCATGGCAACGACTACTTTGGTTGGGCTCGCCGCTACGGCGTGGGGTTTGCCGGGGAGCTGGATGGTCATGGGTGGCTGGGAGGGGTTGGCGGTGTTGTGGACGTGGAGCGTGCTGTCCCAGGAGGCCGAGATGAGGAGGGCTGGGGGAAGGGGAAGTCAGCCGTTTGGAATGGTGGATTGGAAGATGGGGGGTTTGGGAATGCTTACAGTGCTCGGCGCTGTATACGACGCAGCGGACGGCTTCTGAGTGTCTGCTCATGACGGTCTGTTCCCCAGTTGAGAGATCAATCCTGTTTTCGCAGAATCAGCAAACTGATCCCCAGCTGGAGGTGCATATATGGGAGGCGACAACGGACCTCTTGACTTGACGATCCAACCCCGCCGTGAACGCCTCGTCCGGACTGGAGCCAAAGCAGACATCTAGCACGGGCGCGCGGTGCTCGAAGGCCCCCAATAGATTTGCCTCCTCTGCGCCGTTTGCAATTTCGTAGAGGTACACGTTTCTGTCCCATGATGAAACTAGCAGTCGTCGCTTTTCTGCGCCTGGTGCAAAAGCAAGGCTTGAGATGGCGTCTTTCGGCGGTTGCGCCACCTCGAATTGTGTCGCTACAGTGAATCCATCAGCAAAAAGAGAACACACTATCAGTCAGGTAAAGAGATGGTGCGTACCTGGTGCCATAATCGTATCGACTCGTTGCGGAACGAAGGGAGGTGCAGATCAGCAACGATGCAGAGAGCTTCCACAAGCTTGAAGTCCTAGCCAATGCATCGAGCTGGGGGTAAACACAAGAGGTTGGACATGGGTCATGTTCTGCCAAGTCTCACCGCCAAACTTTGGGTTGCAAGACCCACTTTAAGCTGCGGTCGTCATAGCGTGGCGCGCGGGGCAACCCGCAGCACCGGAAGCTCAAAATGGTTCTGGCCAAGCTTCTAACGGATGCTTCTCGATTCCAGTTTTGACTCGCAAACCCGTGACGCAGCGTAGCGACAATACCAATAAAGTTCATTACAAACAGTACTTCTCTAGAAATTCAACAAACGTTCCAAATGCCGTTTGGACAGCTCGTCCTGGGCACTCCCGGGGCGGGGAAGAGCACCTATTGTGATGGCAGTAAGTAGCTGCCATATCAGCATAAGTATCAACTGTTAAGCTGACCGCCTAAAAGTGCACCAGTTCATGGGTGCCATAGGGAGGCAATGCTCAGTCGTCAACCTCGACCCTGCGAACGACCGTACCAACTACCCCTGCGCCCTCGACATCCGGGACCTTGTCACGCTCGAGGAGATCATGTCGGACGAGCGTCTAGGTCCCAACGGCGGGATTATATACGCACTCCAGGAGCTTGAGCACAACTTCGAATGGCTTGAGCAGGGCCTAAAAGAGCTGGGCGATGACTATGTTCTCTTTGACTGTCCGGGGCAGGTGGAGGTTTACACCCACCACACATCCCTACGGAACATCATTTATAGGTTACAGAAGCTGGGATACAGGGTATGTGCTTCCGCTCTCCGGATTGTTGGCCGATGCGCATGCTCTTTGCTGACCAGCATCCCAGCTCGTGGCAGTCCATCTGTCTGACTGCTTCTGCCTCACCCAACCCTCACTCTACATCTCTAACCTCCTCCTCGCCCTACGCGCCATGCTGCAGATGGACCTCCCGCACATCAACGTCCTGACAAAGATCGACAAGATCGCTTCATATGACCCGCTCCCGTTCAACCTCGATTTCTACACCCAGGTCCAAGACCCGTCTTATCTCATTCCGTCCCTCGAGGCCGAGGCGCCAGCGTTGCGGAGCGAGAAGTTTGCGCGGTTGAATCACGCCATTATCGATCTCGTGGTGCAGTTCGGGCTGGTCAGGTTCGAGGTGCTGGCGGTGGAGAACAAGAAGAGCATGATGCACCTCTTGCGCGTCATTGATCGGGCCGGAGGATATGTGTTCGGCGGGGCCGAGGGGAGTAATGATACCATCTGGCAGGTAGCCATGCGGAACGAATCATCGTTGCTGGACGTCCAGGATATCCAGGAACGGTGGATTGACAACAAGGAGTTCTACGACGAACTTGAGAGAAAGGAGGAGGAGGAGCAGGAGAAGCTCGGAGAGGCGCAGGCGGAAGCAGCTGCCGAGGCCTCGGGTGGCGACGTCCCAGACCCCTTGTCGCATCCGCCGGTGGCTGATGGTGGTATACGAGTGGTACGCAAAAAGAAGTGAAGCGCAATCGTCCCATCATCCGTCATCAGACATGATTGCGTCGCCTCCAGCCTCTGACCCCGATTCATTGGGCGCCCGCAGCACCGCGAGGCTTCTAGCCTGGTTGTCGCTCCGCAAGAGAGCGCCCAATGCATCCGAGGAGCTCTTGCCGGCCATCTCATCCTTAGCGGCGAGGACGAGCAGCTTGGCGCGCCGCACGGCTTCCTCCTCGACCTTGCGGATGGTACCGCTGACCCGTACCACGCGGAAGACGCATTGCCTGCCGTCTCTGATGGGAACGCGGTCCATGAAGGACAGGGCGGCCCAGACAAGGCGATAATGAGCGCGGGATACCCGCAGGATCATAGTGGATGTTGCTGGGGAGAGGTATTTTACTGCTAATGCGGTTAGCGTGTTTCGTTCGTGCAATGCAAAGCGTGGAAAGAGACAGTCATAATAATTGAACAGACCTTGGAGACTCTTGTCCACGGCGCCTAAGCCGTAGTCGCCGAAGAGCGTGGACACCTCGTTGCGGATGGCCTTGAGCAAGTGCTGGGGTCTCAGCTCGCTGCTTGTTGGTTGGTTGTACAAGAGCAGATCTGACACAGCACCCTTCGCCTGACCCGGTGGGACATCGCTGTAGATTATATTCACGAGAAGGTAGCGGTCCTTGAGGCGCACCATGATGAGCTTGTGATAATGTTAAGGGTGTTTGTCGGTGATTCATCGTGATTAATGAATTCCATCCATGGGCTTCAATTTCAGGACCCACCACTGACTGCTTGAGCCTTAAGCTTATCGATAAGGTGCCTTGATTCTATCACAGTAGGTAGTAGAGCACTGCCATGCCACTGACCTACTCTACTACTGATACCTGCCTTAGCTGTCACTGGGCCTATGTTATTTTCTATTGCGCTATTCTTCTTTGATTCTTCCTTCTCCTTTCCGTCTCTTAGCGTTTTCCTGCCTTACCTCCAATCGTTCCGTGTACGCAATAGGCAAGTGTCACACGCATCACGATCTCGAACTGCGCCCTTAGGAGACCAAGTGGAGACCTACTGCAGGGTTGGGGTTGGGGTTACATGCTTTACTCTGATGGGCGCCAGTCTTGGCTGAACAGTCGTTGAAGGCCGGGGAACATGGAACAGAAAGGTAAAAACTGTGTGAAGAGGAACAAGACGAAGGCAAAAGGGTTCACGCATTGTCCAGGCTGGCGACCTGCATCTGATGGCAGTCTGGGAGCTTCCATGCCAATGCGATTACTGACAGTTGGCCAGACGCCCCATCAGAATCTGATAAGTTCTGCTTAGCAGAAGGTTTTATTCTGTGCATCCTCACTTCTCAGGAACCAAATGCATTGGTCTCCTTGTCAACAATGCCTTGAGATGACGTACCCTGTCAGGCCTCGGGCAACAAAATCAGGACGTGCCTGACCAAGGCTGTCCATTCCGTGTGGGGAAGGCAAGCTTCGTGGGGGCCGATTGGCAGCAAAAGCTTGTCCACAGCTCAGGCCAATGACGACAGCCCCGGTCTTGGCAGATCCATTGCCAAAAGCTTCGTGGCTCTCCCCGTTGATCGCTCTTAACTCCTCAGTTATACTGTACTACGTAACGACGGCCGCGGTTCCGGAAGGTCACCCGGGGCAAGACTACAAAATGCCTTCCTCATCTTTCCGACTGGGAGAGTCGTCCACTTTCTGGCCCCCCAACGTCCAAGGAAGCTCACCGACAATATCTACGTCCGCTCCCACCGTCCTACCGACAACATGAGCGCCCGACAACTGCGACAAGTTCTAAGCGTCCTTCCCTTTGCGCTGTCCGCTTCGGGAACGGCACTGTACTCCACCTACTCCTTCAACCCGCTCGAGCACTTAGGCGGTGTAGCGCCATACTTTGAGCCTCAAGATCCGCCGACTGACCCGGCACCTCCGCAGGGCTGCACTCCTTCTCGCGTCGCGTACCTGAACCGCCACGCAGCCATCTACGCCAACGACTACGACTATGACGAGTACATTGGGCCCTTTGTTGAGAAGTTGGAAAACAACACGGCGATCGATTGGTCCAAGATACCCTCACTGAACTTCCTCGCGGACTGGACTGCTCCGTTCTCCGAAGCAGAAGCCGAGTTGTTGACGCAGGTAGGCAAGCTAGAGGCTACCCAACTGGGCGTCAGCCTCAACCTGCGTTACCCACAACTACGCCTGCCCTCGAAAGTCTGGACCTCTTCCGCAGAAAGGACCTACAAGTCGGCGCAGTCGTTCGTGCGGGGACTTGAGACGGATAACAACCAAATCAATGTCGTCAGCATATACGAATCTAAGGAGGCCGGTGCTGATAGCTTGACCCCCTATAAAAGCTGTCCGGCCTACTCATCCTCTGCCGGCAGCGACCAATCGTCTGTCTACAAGGAGAAGTTCACGAAGCCCATTATGGCTCGCCTGAATGCTCTAGCGCCAGAATTCAACTTCACCTCGGACGACATCTATGGCATGATGGAGCTGTGTGGATACGAGACCGTCGTTCGCGGCAAGTCGCCATTTTGCGACCTCGATCTGTTCTCGCCCGATGACTGGCTAGCCTGGGAGTACTCGGAGGACATACGGTATCACTACAACGTTGGGTATGGTAACCAGGTGTCGAGGCCGGTCGGCCTACCTTGGTTCAACGCTACTGCGAACATTTTGATGGCCCACACGGCTGCTGAGGACATGTACGTGAGCTTCACCCACCGCGAGCTGCCTCCGATGGTGCTAGTCGCTATGGGACTGTTCAACAACTCGGCGTTCGGTGGGAGCGAGGCAACCATCAACGACACAATGCCGCTGGATCGGATCAACTACCGACGTGCCTGGAAGAGCTCCCACGTCCTGCCGTTCATGAGCAACATCGCCATCGAGCGTCTGAACTGCACGGGAAGCTACGGTTACGATGACGGCGATTACTACCGGGTACTCGTCAACAGTGCGTCGCAAGAGCTGCCAGGTTGCGGTGATGGGCCTGGAAACAGCTGCTCGAGGGCTGGGTTTGAGAAGTATGTTCAAGATAGGGTAGCAATGTTTGCTGGTTTTTCGGAGAAGTGTGGAGTGGACTACAAGAACACCACGGATGTAATGACAATATACAGCGATCCCAGCGTCGGAAACGGTACGGTGGTTGGCAAATGAGCGATAAGCTACTTAGTGTAATGTCTTAAAGCCGCGGCCAGATGAGTAACAGCACTAATGAGAAATGTTGTCTCACTATGTTCAGATGGAAGTTGCCTGGTAGGGTCTGAGAAGTGTGACCGTAATATCCCGAAACTTTAGAGCAAGGGGAAGTGTGGGAGAGTCTATGCGAGGCAGCCCGCTTTACCCTTCGCGCTTTTCTTCTATGTCTTAATCATCCCCTAATCTTTATTATCTCTCCTCCTATACCCGTTTTTAAGAGAACATAGGATATTCAGCAACATAATGTCGACACTCATGCGAGAAAGGAAATTGAAGTGCGAACATGCCTTAGCTGTCTACGTCTCGTTCCGACAAGTCCCTATACCGAATTGGGTATCGTATCTATGAAATATCTATGTCTTAGAGCAGAATCAATTTGCCCGTTCTATCCCTAAGTCCACTACGCCCTCATCTTTCACATCCTCATCAGGAATCTTGTCAGTTTGCTCTCCATCGGCCGTACTAACCGCGCTAAGCCCATCCCTAGATGGGGCCACCGGAACGGCTGTCTCATCATCGACATCATCCTCTTTCACCGAAACACCCTCATCCTTTTTCCCGACAATCACATTCCCTGCCACAAGCATAGCCGCACCAAGCCACCATAACGGTGGGAGTACCTCAGAGAAGATGACGAAGCCGAGGATGGCAGTGATGACAAAGTTGGACGAAGTATTCATGATGGAGACCTGGGTGGTCGAGTTGCCGCGGGCAAGGGCGGTTGTGAAGAGTGTCCACATCTGGATGAGGGTTAGACGGTCTTGAAATAGAGGAGGAGGTCACTTAAATACGCGGAGGTCTTGGGAGAGGGGCGGCAGCTGCATGCAAGCCTTCACGTTGTAGGGCTGCAGGGGCGGTATGCCCAGATGGCCGCAGTTCATGCGGTCCAGATGCAGAGGCAGAATGCAAGTACCGTACTGACAGAAATGAGAAGAACTCACCACACCGTTAAATGCAAGGTTGAATCCGAAAAAGGTCTGGTTCAGATGTCAATGCTATGATCAATCGGTAGAGTGCATAAACTGAATTGACACTTCATCTTCCCAGCACATTGTCAGACGAGAACGACGAAAATGAGAGACTTACACCTCGGACCATAAGTTCAACAAGATTCTTCATGTTTTCAAGACCCAGTATGCGAGAAACGGCCAGCGAGAATCTCGCTGTGAGTTCCGTGGTCGTTCTGTATACGAAACCCCTATTAGTCCCAACCTCACTGTCAAGATCAACAATGGGCAGACTCACAACTTGGCGAATACGCCATTGAACGCAGCACATGCTCCGCTAGCCAGGGCGAATAAAATCCACTGGTTCCTCTTCGCCCAACTCGAACTAGCTGGCGACACCTCGGCATCCTCGGTAGCCGGGCCATCTAGTAACGGCCGTTCTTCATCTGGCAAACTCATTGCGTCGGGCCGCTTTTCACTCTCGGTTGATGCAGGAGCTCTTAGCCTGACGTTTGAAGCCGAAGGGGGGGCGGCCGAGGCGGAAGTGGTAATTGCACCCTTTGACCGTGAGGAAGGAGGGGTTGTGGGCGCCTCAGACTGGCGCTTGCGCGGCCGGAGTGTTGGCATTGGGTTGTTTGAGAACTGAGTTCGGGGACGAAGAGTTATCTAGTTGGGTGAGTATTAAGCAGAGCGGGACGGCCGGGTTTGAGTGGACTGACGGACGGGGCTTTGAGCGGGAGGTTGATTGCTAGCGGGAATATCCGAAACGTAAGCCAAAGTGCGGACTCGCTTTGGAGTAACAATGGAAGTCCATGAATCGACTCCTGTAAGAAGTCCGTTCCTGCACGTGTCAGACAGCAGGGGTATCAAGCAATCAACGTCAGGGGCTGTCTGCAAGCTCGCAACCTCACGAAACAAATGAAGCATGAAAAGAATGAATTAAAGTCACATATCTGCTCAATTGTGTATTCTTTGCAAGAGCACTCCGTATATAACTATACCAGGCTTTCACGATGGTCCATTTGTTCCTGCACAAGAGACATCCTACAGATTCTTTTACTTTGGACCACCGAATAGACACAAAATCCTGACTCATGACCTACACAATCGACGTATGACCCGTACGAAGTCACTGATTACTGGTGGCTTTGAGTCGTAGTGCCTCTCTCTCGATATCTCCACGGAATCGGAAGCAGGTCAACTCAGGCCAACCCGGATGTGTAGACCACAGGGTCCCGCCTCGGAGGTTCTTTAGCGATTCTCATATGTTGATATTTTGCGGATCATAATGGAGTTCCTGTAGTGTATGCGATCACCTCCCTCCCAAGCCGTCCAGCCGAGCTCCAAAACGCCGCCCCGATACCGTGACCAATACCAACGCCTGACCAATACCCGAATTTTAAACACAAGAGATAGCGCCTGGTTGCTATCAATCCCATGGCGTTCCGGCATCCATATGGGAAACGCGACCGAAGTGAAGACTGTCGTTCCCTCTTTCCCCTTGCCAGTCTCCTCAGGCACACAGGGACGAGGGTCTATTTGTCCTCTGTTCGCTTCGCGCTGCAGCTGACGATCTTAACTTTGTCTGCTTGAATGGCCTGGCCGCCATTGTCGAGCTTGAACGAGACATTGCGGATCAAAAAGGTCCAGACCTCATCGCAGAACCGATAAGTGTCGAGCGAGCCCTGTTTGCAGACCTTGTATCAGCCGTGCCCATCGGTCTTGGCTCATGCGGCCCGCTCCGAACAACGCCATGAGAGAGGAGAACTAGGTCCATCGTGAAACCTCCCACGTCGCCCGTTTATCCATCGCTGTGTCTAACCGCATCCCAGGAACCGCATAACGGGGGTAATCACCTTGAACGTCAACCGCGCCTTGACCTTTTCCTGCAAAGTCTCGGCAATGATACGGTCGAACTGGGTGAGGACCTTCATGGCGAGTTGCGGGTCGATGCGCTCATCGCCAATGAGCTCGTCCAGGGCATCCGTCAGGGAAACGCCGAGGCTGTGCGGATACAAGGTTAATTGAAAGGGCGGCCAAGACAGGGAGCGCGAATCCTGAGACTGCCAATTTACCTTCCGTGACGATACAAGTCGTAGAAGTTCGTTGATCCTGACGCCATCTTTCTTGCCTGGTTCTTTGCAGCGTCAGTTGTAAGAAGGGCAATGAGCGAGACCAGTGTTCCCGCTGATGAAAGGTATCGGTGGGTCCGGGAAGTCTCGGTCACGTGAATTGTGCCTTGCAGCGGCCTTGGCAGTTGGCGGCGCTGTTTGGAGTGCGAGCTCGAGAGTGACGACCCGAGGCAGCTTTAGACAACAATTTTGAAGCACCCCTTACGAGAGCACCCGGTCGACAACTGCGCAGATTCCGGCAAGATGAGTTTGAAGTACGGAGTCAGCGGGATAAGTTCAACTCTAGCCATAGTGGGAGCTTGTGAGTTGCATTTCCGAAGAGCAAAGCTGCTGGAGTTGCTCGAGCTAATCCGAGGCCTTCTCTAGATATGCTCTTCACCGGCAGCGGTGAATCCTTCAATGTATGAAGATTTCCGAGCGATTCCACGAATTTAACTTGGTGTGCAGCCGTACTTACACGAGAACTTCCAGGTCGGCGCCTTCCTCGAATCCGTCTCGCCATACGCGTGGGCAGACCTGGGCATCGCGCTATGTATAGGACTTTCGGTGGTCGGGGCAGCCTGGTATGGCAGACTATCCTCCTGCTTTCTCGATCTCTGGTAATAACCTGACTCTCGAACTTTCAGGGGTATCTTCATCACCGGTTCATCCATTCTCGGCGGAGGTGTCAAGGCTCCGCGGATCCGAACCAAGAACCTGATCTCCATCATCTTTTGTGAGGTCGTCGCCATCTACGGCGTCATCATGGCCATCGTCTTCTCGGCCAAGCTGAATGCGGTGCAGGGCGAGGCCGCATATTCGGGTGACAGCTACTACACCGGCTACGCGCTCTTCTGGGGCGGCATCACCGTGGGCATGTGCAATTTGATATGTGGCGTTGCTGTCGGTATCAACGGGAGCGGCGCTGCGCTGGCGGATGCTGCCGATCCTACGCTGTATGTTTCCGCCCGGTCTTCTGTGACTCAGTCCTCGACCCAGACTCAACTGACACCACTGGGCAGCTTCGTCAAGATGCTGGTTATCGAGATTTTCAGCTCGATCTTGGGTCTATTCGGCCTCATTATGGGCCTGCTGGTGTCTAACAAGGCAACCGACTTTGGCGCTGGACAAACCGCCGCCCTCCGCATTTAAACGGCCCCGCATCTTGACAGCCAGGGCTTCAGACAGCGGCGACAAGCATGTCTGTGTAACTTCATTATCAACGGCGTTTAGGAGAAGGGGCGGGTATGGTCAATAGGCATGGGCAGCATCATATCTTGGAGGTGTAGAAGCTTAAGTGTACGGAAGAGGTTCGTCAGGTCGTATGTCATTTGGTTCATATTTGGTTATCTCACCCTAAGCCGCTCGCTTTCACCGTTTGATTACACCTAGGTCCGTAGGTTCCCCATTAGCAGTGCGTCGACCTTGGCCCCCTTGCGCAGGAGCTCCGGCCCGCTGGGCATGCAGAGCAGTGCGTTGGCCCCTTTCAGGCTGCCGACTCGCGAGCTCCTTTGGCCTCCTGTGCTAGTCGCGGACAATAGGCCGTCATTGCCGGCAGAAACAATCGCCCTGTGATACTCAGGCCGGACCTTATCCAGGGGAAAGTCGTGGGCCAGGACCACAGGCACTCGTGGCAACCCAGGCGGAGAGACGCCGGACATATGATGCAGAGACGGGAGCACAAACAGGTGGAAGGTCACCAGCGCTGAGGCTGGGTTGCCTGGCAGCGAAAAGATCACCTTCCAAACCCTCTCGCCCGCGTTATTCTTCACAGGCACGGTGGCAAATGTCGTCGGCTTCCCAGGCTTCATGGCCACGCGCCCAAAATGAATCGTCCCGCCCAGTGACCGCTCGATAGTGGGCTTCAACAGATCGAGCTCGCCCATGGACACGCCGCCAGTGGTGATGACGAGATCGACCTGGCGCAGCGCATCACGCAAGACCTCCTCCAGCGTCCCCGCCTTATCCCTCGCAATCCCCAGATCGACAACCTCATATCCCCACTCCCGCACCGCGGCGATCAACGTCGGCCGATTCGTGTCCCGCACCTCTCCCAACCTCAACCCACCCGGCCGGTCATGCTCCACGATCTCGTCCCCCGTCGACAGCAAGCCCACCACAGGCCGCCGGTACACCTGTACCTCGGTGACCCCAACCGACGCCATCAGCCCGATCTCCCCGCCCGCCGATGAGACTTGCTCCCCCTTCCCCAAGATCAACGCCCCCTTCCTGACATCGCTCCCCACCTCCCTCACATTCTCCCCCTCCTTGACCCCTTCAGCCAGGATCTCCACCTCTTTCTCCTCCTTCCCATCCTCTGTCTGCGAGACTAGCACGGTATCCTCCACCATGATCACCGACGTCGCCCCGGGGGGAAGCGGCGCGCCTGTCGTGATGCGCGCTATCTCCCCTTCCTTCAGCACAGTCTCCCCTTCTTGACTTTGGCTTGGAGAGGCATGCGACACGGCGACCACGGGATACACCCCGCGCATGTCGCCGCCGGGTGGCACGACGACGGCGTAGCCGTCTACGATGCTTGCGCGGAAGGCCGGCACGTCCTCTGCTGCGTGGACGTCTTGGGCGAGGACGGCGCCCGTGAGGGTGGAGTCTACTTTGGCGGTTGTAGTGGTCGGGCCCGGGGTGTGTTGCTCGATGAGGGTGAGGGCGTCCGCGACAGAGATCATGGGGTAGGGGGACTCGCGGTGGCGGCGGCTGGGGCCGAGGGACGGATCGTTGGATTTGGGGTTGGATGCTGGGTTTGTGTGCCGGACGAGGGTGCCGTGGTCGTGGCCGTGGCCGTGCCCATGCCCGTGTGCGTGTGCGTGTGCGTGGGAGTGAGAGTGGGAGTGGGCATGGTGTTCGCTGTGGTCGTGCCCCTGTCCTGGGTGGTGATGGGCACTGCCGACGCCCACGCCCGCTTCCTGCTCTAGTCTCCTCACGCCGCCAGAGTGAAGTGCTCTGGAGTCGGCACCGGCGGCTTGTAGACATGCGTGGGGCAGCGTCTTGATGACGGCTTTCAAGTTCTCGACGGCTCCTTTAGGCGATCCGGGCAGCGTGAGGATGACCGTCTTGTTTCTGGTGCCCGCCACGGGGCGAGACATCATGGCAAAAGGTGTGACGGCAAGTGAGGCCGCAAGCATGGCGTGGACGAGGCCCGGCGCCTGCCTGTGGAGGATAGCTGAGACGGCTTCGGGTGTGTGGTCTGCGACGGCGAAACCCGTGCCGCCGGTGGTGACGACAAGGTTGACGGGGTCTGCGGCGTCTGTCCAGAGCCCGATCTGCAGCTGGATCTGAGGGGTGACATCGGCTACAATCTTGGCCTCGACCACTTCCCACCGACCTTCGCCGTCCTGCTCGAAGACATCCTGGAGCGCAGCTTCGGCAGCGTCGGTGGACGGGTCCTTGGCGGCTGTTGTCGACACGACCAGAATCGCTGCCTTGAGAGGGGCTATCATTGCGGATGAGCTGCGTTGGACTATCTCTGGAGTTTTCGAGTGATAGCAGCTGAGATGCTCTGCATGCGAACTGGATGAGCTTATCGGGGATTAATCGTCATGCTCCCGCGGGGATGGAAGCTACTACCCCCACGCCCCACCTCACATTCGAGCGCAGAGGGGGAACCCACTTCGACCGACCGGGTGGTAAAGAGCTCCGTCTGTGAAACTGGCTCCGATCTGTCTGTCACATAGATCCATGTGGTTCCTGAGGAGAATCCTGGCATGTCACGACTTTGAGAAAACCATGCCGCAGCGGCAATACCTATGCGACTTTTTGAGGTGCCTCCATGTGTCTCCGCGGTTTCGGCGCTCTTCAGACATGTTGGGCGAATCCACGGGGACCTAGCTGCGCTGTGGATGTTATGTACATGTAAGGTACCTTACTTCTTGCTCTACATACCTGCACTATCCCTTGGCTGTGTCACAAGTCCCAGCCCGGAGTTTGCTGGTTGCCCTGACGCACTATGGATGCGGAAAAGTTGAAGCTCCACTGAAGAGTTCCTTCCCAAGGGATCTTGAGCCACTGGCAGCATAGACTGTCATCGGGTGGAGGACAGAGGCTGACTTGCGCGACATAGGGTTTACCAACTTCATATGCACGGGAAGCCCAAAAAGAGATGCTCCGCGGTGCCCACGGACAGAGGCCACAAGCCCAATCCCAGCGGAACTCACCGACGAAAGCGCGGGTCCCGTTCGAATACCGGAATAGAAGGCCTATGAAGCGAGAACGGCCATGCAACATCCGGAAGGTTGTCCACAGGGCGTAGGCGTGTAGACAAGGGCGCGCTGATCGGCCGCCTTCCATTGACAGGGTGTGATTTCCACTATGAAGTGAGGCCTCGTTCATGTACCACTGGCAGGTCGTGTCCGGGAAGTAACGATTCAATGGCGGAGCCCGAAAATGGCCCAGTGCTTGCGTCCACATTGCCCGGTGATCAGAGCCGACACCGAGCAGGCACGCAGCACCGCTGCTCCTCACCCTCATCATCTTCGTCCTCGTTGTCGTCTTCCGAAATAGGCGGGCTGCTCTCCTCTACCTCCATCACGCCGTGTGTCAGGCTGCAGCGGTTCACAGGAGGGAAACAATGTATTTCTTGGCGAGCAGCGAGAGAAGCTGGAACAAAAAAGATGAGGGCAGGGTAGCCGTCGAGCGCGTGGAACCAACCACCCAAAATGAGGGATGCCGTTTGCGCTTGCAGCCAATAAATAAATAAACATCAAAATAAAAGGAAAACGAAACAAGGGGTGAGGGGAAAGGGAAAAAAAAAAAGGAAAATAGAGAGTCCGAGAAAGAGACTGAAAACTAAAATTAATGAGGAAACAAAATGGAAGAAGAGGGCAAGAAGGGAAGTTATGTTTAGTCCATCATGAACTACGTATGTTCATGGCATGGGGTTAAAGAGCCTCACTGAAGGCCGTTTCAAAACAAGCATCTGCATTCCATGATGAACCCTTGGAGCCTGAGAATAGGCCAGCGTTACCGAGCTGCTCTTTTTGCTGCACACTTACACGGCCCGCCACTCTTTAGACTTCAGGACGGTCAACCTACTTCTGTAAGTGGGTATAACTATAGCGCTACTAACCGCGAACAAATAGGTCATGAGATCTGAACATGGCCGCGAGGCTACTGTTGCGAGCATGGGAAGGGAGCATGTCAACCAGCAGGGAGTTGGGAAGACCGCTGGCGATCCACTGCTGCGTAGGTGGTGTAGGCGTCTTCAAGCTTGGAGTAGAGTACGGGTAATCCAACTGTCCAAGTGGTCAAGTTGCTCCGGTGGTTGATAGAGGCACCCTAGGTGCGGCCTACTGAAAGAGGGACCCTTAGCTGAGATAAGCTGATAAGCTTAACGTAATGCGGGGCATTGAGGGTCCCTCCAAAACTTTTTTGATCTAGAGCCATTCTCAGGTGTGCTGCATAGACCTCACTGCTCTAGGGAGCCTCAAGCAGCCATGTTCCCCGATAGCCGGGGAGTGAGTCCCTCTGTAATGGAGGAGATCACACAAAGTACGTTGTCTCTTGGCCCCTTCTCCCCCAGCACTTAGTGTGGACTAACTTTTGCACACACAGATGTCCTCGAGCTCTGGCACGAACATCGGATTCCGATTATTCTGTCGAGCTTGTTCTTGTTGAGCTTGCTACGCATATACCTACATTCCGCAGAGAAACGGCAAGGGCTGGTAGCGTTGCCAAAGGCATACGAGAAAGTTCCGCAGTTTCCGAGCGACAGCGCCGACGAGAAACTCAAAACAGAGATCGAGGGACGGGGCCCTGAAAGCCCACATAGCCACGGGTCAGGAACCGAAAAGAGGGGGTCAAAGCAAGGGCCCAAAAGGATAAAAGGTGACATCAGCAGGAAGGCACGGGCCGGTACAGAGGCCGGGAATGAGACGCGCAGGATCCAGATCTTGCTGTTTTATTCTTCCCTGACAGGGAGCACGGAGAAGATCACTCAGACATTCACGCAGGACCTGGCCGCTGTTCTTGGATGTTCAGCTGAGAATGAACTGGGTTCCACGTTCTTAGCTCCGCGGGTGCTAGACTTGGCTGAGGTCGATTATGATGAATACTTCATCTCACCCCCGAAGACCGACACCGAGCAGACTGAACTCTTCTACCTGTTTATTATCCCCAGCTACAACATCGAGAGCATAAATGACAGTTTCCTCGAGCATCTCCAGGAAACCCACCACGACTTCCGCATTGACACATCTCCGCTGGCCCCGATTTTGGGTTACTCGGTTTTTGGTTTCGGCGACAGGGAAGGATGGCCGACCGAGGAGGAAGGGTTCTGCTTCCAGGCAAAGGAAGTGGACAAGTGGATGGCCAAGCTGAGTGGGCGGAAGCGTGCATATCCGCTAGGCATGGGCGACTGGAAGAGGGATGGGAAGGAGAGGTTATTGGAGTGGAGGACTGGGCTAGCGGATGTTCTCAAGCAGTTGCAGCAGACTGGAAACCTAGGCGATGGTGTTCCGGGTTCGGGAGACCCGCTTGAGAGTGACGATGAAGGGGAGCCGGAAGACGATGGTGAGGTCCAGTGGGAGGAGGCCCCTAGTTCCAAGGGCGCAAAAAGGGGTTCCGACGGGATTGAAGATGTCGAGGACCTGGGTCGAATCATGGAGCTGTCGCGGGCAGACAGCACCTCCGGACGGAAATCGGCAGCACCGGTCGCTATTGATTTCACTACCGAGGGGAAGCCAGTGAAGAAGGCTGTCACGGTTACCGTCAAGGAAATGGTGCCAAAAAATTCACCCACGTACACGGCCCTGACCAAGCAGGGCTACTCGATCGTCGGTTCCCATTCAGGGATCAAGATTTGCCGCTGGACGAAATCAGCCCTCCGCGGCCGAGGATCTTGCTACAAATTCTCCTTCTACGGCATTAACTCCCACCAATGCATGGAGACAACCCCCTCGCTCTCCTGCTCAAACAAGTGCGTTTTCTGTTGGCGACACGGCACCAACCCGGTTGGCACGACCTGGCGGTGGGTAGTCGATCCACCCCAACTGATCTTCGACGGCGTCAAGGAAAACCACTACAAAAAGATCAAGATGATGCGCGGCGTCCCGGGTGTCCGCGCCGAGCGATTTGCCGAGGCGATGCGCATCCGGCACTGCGCTCTCTCCCTCGTCGGCGAGCCCATCTTCTACCCGCACATCAATGAGTTCCTCGGCATGCTGCACGCCGAGCGCATCTCATCCTTCCTAGTCTGCAACGCCCAGCACCCGGATCAACTCGCAGCCCTGCAGCATGTGACGCAGCTATATGTCAGCATCGACGCTTCCAACCGCGAGTCGCTCCGCCGCATCGACCGGCCGCTGCACCGCGACTTCTGGGAGCGCTTCCAGCGATGCCTAGACATCCTCCGCGAGCGCCGCTTCCGCCAGCGGACTGTGTTCCGTCTGACACTCGTGAAGGGGTTCAATGTCGAGGACGAGGTCGAGGGCTACGCGGACCTGGTGGAGAGGGGCCTGCCGTGCTTCGTCGAAGTCAAGGGTGTCACCTACTGCGGGACATCCACGTCGAGCAGCGCCGGGCTGACCATGGCGAACGTGCCCTTCTACGAGGAGGTGTGCGACTTTGTCGTGGCACTGGAGAAGGCACTTCTGAAGCGGGGACTCAAGTACGGCATTGCTGCGGAGCATGCGCACAGCTGCTGTATCCTGCTCGCGAGTGAGCGGTTCAGGGTGGATGGGAAGTGGCATACACTGATTGACTATGACAAGTTCTTCCAGCTGCTGGAGGAGAAGGGTCCCGACGGGGATTTCAGCCCTGAAGATTACATGGGTCCTCCAACCCCTGAATGGGCGACTTGGGGCAATGGTGGGTTTGATCCCCGAGATCAGAGAGTGGATAAGAAAGGGCGGCCCATCGAAGCTACATAGGTAGATTGGTTAGGAGCAATCCCTAAGGACGAAAGGAAACAATATCTATATGATCCATGCGCCACCTTAGTTCGATTCCTACCAAGTGCTATGTTGTCATTAAGCCGAGTCCGTGCCGATCTCCGCGATCCATTCATGTATACAAGGTATCCTCTTACACTCGGCGCTCTCGTCCCTCTGCCGGCCCCCCCCGGCGGCGCTGCTCATCCGGAGGGTCAGCTCCAGTGAGACGGGACAACGTCGTATAATACAATGCAGCCAAGGGCTGCGGAATTTTATCTCAAGAACCTGCGTGATACTTGAGATCGGAGTCTGCCGAGTCGCGTGAAGGGGTTGATAGAGCCCAAGGCGTCGGCCTCATCGTTTGAAGGCGGAGATGACTCTGGAGCCCCGTCTTCGGTTGCAGCGTGGTCGTCTAATCCAGGCTGACGCCTGGAACGGCGCCCATCTCGCGCATCAGCTCGGCGACATCGACACCAGCGGGCCCGGTGTATGAGGTTCCGATTCGTAGGCTCCCGTCATATGCAATCATTTCGGCGAGGATGTCCAAGATGGGCTGTGTAGAGAGTGTAAGCAGGAGGAGACACGCCACCTAGCTATGCCTGCTAGGATTGGGCTTCCTCACCTTAGATACTGTCTTGTCGTAGATGTTGATCAGGTCCCCGGGCGTCGGGTAGACCTTCAAAGCCTTGTAGAAGGCGAGAGCGGCATCAAGTGCCTTGGAAGCTGTACCAATGTGTCAGTCTATGGCCCCTCTCCTGGTAAACCCTCCGCGGAAGGGGGGCAAAACACGTACGATCCGCACCCATGATCTCTCCGGCCTGCACTTGCTCCAGGAAATACGCCTCTTTCTCCTCGACGCTGACTGGGAAGCCCTCCTGCTTGGCCTCGTCGACAGCCTGCTTGATCGCCTGCCTCTGTGCCTGAGCGTTGGCCTCAGCCTGATCCTTCTCAGCGCGTGCTTGCCGTCGCGCGCTGCGCCGCAATTGCCTCCTAAATTCAGGGCTGTGGCGCCGGCGGTAGTCGAAGTAGGCCGCGTATGCTAGTGGGGTTGAAGCGGGCAAGAGTCAGTCATACCGAGCAGACTGTATCTGATGAGCGATGGGCGTCATACCAAGGACGCCCGCAGCAACTGCGACGATGGTCGCGGTTGCGACCACAGCAGTTCGTGATGTTGTCGACATTATGATACTGTGATCTGGGTGTACAGGCTGATGCCGCCGGTTATCGGGGAGGAATGAAACACGGTGGAGGTTGCTTGTTGTTCGAAGATGCAGCAGCAACTCCAAGTCGGGAACTCAATACCGTACAGTAATTTTTTCTGAGCCCACTGATGCCGGCCGAGGCTCCTGGGCTCGATCAACCAATGACGCCGATGTGCACAGACCAAGCAGCCCAGTGACCCAGCGACCCACATTCCTCTGCAGCTCATGAAACTGTTACTGAACACCAACTCGACCACTGGGGTTTTAGACGACGTCGACCACGCGGTGCAGCCCTCGGCATCAACATTCCTGAGATTCGGCTGCCACTGCAACACTTGCGCTACGCTCTGGCAAGGAGCTGTCGAACGAAGACAGCTTTTTCTTGAGCCTCTCACTCTCGCATTCCCTGCGCGCAGTCATTTGCCATGTCTGAGGAACGATCTAAGATATCGTTGCGGAGCGGAGGAAAGAGGAAGAATCGTGCACCTATCAAGATATCCGGCCCCATTCTACAGGAAGATACAGGACCGCGAGCACCTCCCGGACCTTCAATTGCAGCGGATGGCCCTCGTCCTCGTCCACGCCCGCCACCGCAGAGCAGCGCGAAGGTAAGCTGTTTATCTCTTCAATCTGATTTCATTGGGACGCAACTGACAGTCCTGTCTCTGTCGCAGACGTCAGACCTTGTCAAAAGACGGTATTCGACACGCTTCAACAACATTCCAGCTGACTTCGACCCGACCGCCAACCCAGTGCCTGCACTTCCTAGTCTCGAACAGTATGCGCAAGCTCAGACACAAGACCGCCGCCCGCCGCCGTCGAGAGGAGGACGAAACGAAAGCGGAGGCGGAGGCGCCACCGGGCCCCAGATCGATGTGAGGGCGCTTCGAGACCCCGGCCTCGTCCCTGAGCAATACGTCGCCGAGATCCTCAGTGAGGCAACTGAGGACGAGATCCGCGAGTACGAATCTGCGCTGCGGAAGCTCAAGAGCCGAGCATCCACAGACCTCCAGCAGAACGTCTACCAGAACCGTACCCAGTTCATCAAGATCAGTAAGGAGGCGGAGAAACTCAAGGGCGAGATGCGCACTCTTCGAAATCTGATGGCAGAGTTGAAGACCAACACCACTGCTCTGCGGTCGGCTTCTAACAGCGTAGAAGACCCAAGCTTCGGCGGCCAGATAGGTGCGGGTATGAGCAGGAGGGACAAGCGGAGCTCCGTTGCCGATAGGACGGCGCTATGGAGCTCGCAAATGCAGGCCCTGTACAAAAATGTCGAGGGATCGCAGAAGTTCCTCCCCAACACCCCGGGTCGCCACGTCGTGCAGAATGCAGGACCGTGGATTGAGTTGGACAACGCGACTTACAGGTCGAGAAGAGTGATGCAAATCTTCCTATTAAATGACCACCTGCTGGTTGCCGCGCGGAAGAAGCGGAAAACTGACGGGCCGGCCGCTGCTGATAGCCGCGGGCCCATTACCAAGCTTGTTGCCGATCGATGTTGGCATCTGTTAGACGTGGAGGTCGTGGACATGGCCGGACCCAGCGACTCCTCGAGCGGCAGGAACAAGCTTGCTGATGCTATCATGGTCCGGGGAGGAGGCCAGAACGAGTCCTTCATCTACCGCACTGAAAAGCCCGAGGACCCGGAAAAGGCGGCGCTCATTCTCAACATCCGGAAGCGAGTAGAAGAGCTGCGCAGGAATCTTCAGTCTGAGAGAGAAGCTACGAACAAGGCCAAGGAGACCATCAACTATTTCGCCTCGCGCGATCCGGGTCTGCTGCAGAAGGCGGAGCTGCTCGAGACTCTGTCGGATATCAAGGACATGCTGATCGAAGTGGACGGCAAGCAACAGAATCTTCGTTGGGTTGAGAGCCAGATGGACGAGCTGGACATCAACATTGCGCTCCAGCAGATCGAGCCAGCTGTTGCTCGGATAGAGAAGCTGAAGGGCTTGGCATACGGGCTCAAAAACAACGTGATCGCTCAGGACTTCATCTCGTTCAAGGTTGACGAGAGGCGGGCCAAGTTGGCGGCGCTGATTGTTCGAGAACTTGTCAGCACCCACAATCAGCAGCGAAAGACGAAGCAGAACGTTTCATGGTTAGCTCGGCTGGGTTTTGAGGACCGCGCACGCGAAGCGTATCTGGAAGCGCGGAGTGAAACCATCCAGAAGCGGTCGAGGTACGCACTATACACACTTGGTCACCTAAGAGCTGCTCACTAACAACATGCACAGGCAGTGCATCTTCCAGGGCAATCTGGACCAGTACATATGGGAAATCTCCTTCGTCTACTTCGCTATCATCCGAAACACGGTCAGCTGTTTCCAAGCTTGCTTCCCGCCACCGATGATGAGTGCGTGCGTCAAGTGGGCGAAGGAGGAGGTCGACACTTTCAATGCTATTCTCGCCCGGCAGCTGAGCGGCGAAAAGGAGGGCAGCGAGGTGTGGACGCGGTGCATGGACATTGCCAAGGAGCATGCCAGCATGCTCTCCGAGGTTGGTTTGGACTTCCGGAACCTGGTGGGCCGGAATCTACAGGCGGCGCCGGTTGGTTCGCCAAATGCGCCGGCAGGGTTGGGCTTGATTATGGGAGCTCAGGCGTGAACAGGGGAGGGGATCAGGTGGTCCCTCCGTGTTTGGGTAGCCGGGCGAGCCCGGGAAGAGAGAAAGCCGTCCGGAGGATACGGCGAAAGGATTCATGAACCCGTTTGGCATTCCTGTGTTAAGGCTGCTTGGCCTCTCCTTTGTTCTCCTCTTTTCCATTATCGCCCTGGTTAGCCTTCCTGCTCCTTGTGATACACTGATGGCGAGGCTGAGGCTAGCCCAAGCGTTTTGGAGCTTCCAGTAGTGGGACCTGCCCAAGGCGGGGCGCCTGGACCTTCAGCTTGCACTCCGTCACATTCATATGGGTTGGTGGGGAAGGGCTTGCACGGACCACACCTAACAAGCTGAGCAGTGTGAACTGGAAAGGCACACCACAACGTCTCCAGTGAAAGAAATGATGTTCATTTCCTCACCGTATTTAACTATTTCCCCCAGCTTGGTAGAATCAGTTCGCCATATCGACCGCGCTCAAGTGCTGTCATATCCAGACTTGCTTTCTTTGCGATCGGGCTGAGATAAGCCTTCAATCAACGCTACCCCCCTTTTTGCTGACCCGCCCACTTACCCAATTTTGACCCAGACCTTGGACCCGCGCCGCGCCTGGAGAACAAGCCGCCCAAACGTGCTTCAGTGCGAACAAACGTCATTGCTCCCTCACTCTCACGACGACATTCTACGCGCTGTCTACAATACAAGCCCAACATTATCGATCGTCTGATTTGCGACCCATCAACTGCGCAAAGGACGGCGAAAGACCAATTGCCAGAATGGATACAAACATGGAGGACGTCGGGCGCGTGCCCGCAGAGCTCAGTTCGGCCCACCTCGAACCGGCCACAATCCCAACCCTTGATGGCTGGATTGAAAGCTTGATGAATTGCAAGCAGCTGGCTGAGCAAGATGTTCAGAGACTGTGCGAGAAGGTCCGTCTCGGCTTTTGGACCTTTGTTTACCCCTCCCGCCACCTATCCATTGCCGCTCTACTTTCCCTCCCTACTCGTAGACCGACCTCAATCCAACGACCCCAGCGCGACCCTAGACGGTTGCGTTTGACCAAGATCCATGGCAGACGCTGACTTGACTCAATATTCCAGGCACGGGAGGTGTTGCAAGAAGAATCGAATGTACAACCGGTCGTACGTGTGCCCCGCCGACCGAGGCCGCCACTAGTCGTCTCTCCTCCCATAAGCTAACACATGCAGAAATGCCCCGTCACGGTCTGCGGCGACATTCACGGCCAGTTCCACGACTTGATGGAACTATTCAAGATTGGCGGGCCCAATCCGGACACAAACTACCTCTTCATGGGTATGACGACGGCCGGTTGATGTTCCCAGTTAACGGACGAAGAAAGCTTGGTGTTCTGACGATTAGATGATGCGCAGGGGATTATGTCGATCGAGGGTACTACTCGGTCGAGACCGTCACCCTGCTTGTCGCGCTCAAAATCCGATACCCACAGCGCATCACCATCCTGCGCGGCAACCACGAATCCCGCCAGATCACACAGGTGTACGGCTTCTACGACGAGTGCCTGCGCAAGTACGGCAACGCCAACGTTTGGAAGTACTTCACCGACCTATTTGACTACCTTCCCCTCACCGCCCTCATCGACAACCAGATCTTCTGTCTGCACGGTGGCCTGTCGCCAAGCATCGACACCCTGGACAACATCAGAGCCTTGGACCGTATCCAGGAGGTGCCTCATGAGGGTCCCATGTGCGATCTCCTCTGGTCCGACCCTGATGACCGGTGTGGCTGGGGCATCTCGCCTCGTGGTGCGGGCTATACATTCGGCCAGGACATATCAGAAGCGTTCAACCATAATAATGGTTTGACCCTGATTGCCCGAGCGCACCAGCTTGTAATGGAGGGATACAACTGGTCCCAGGATAGAAATGTAGTCACCATTTTCTCAGGTTAGTTCTACAACGTCCATCTGCAGCTTTCACGCGCTCACACTCCCGCAGCCCCGAATTACTGCTACAGGTGCGGTAACCAGGCGGCGATAATGGAGATTGACGAGCACCTGAAATATACCTTGTACGTACCCCATGTTCCCGTCGTGTCATCTGCTTCCTAACCAGCCCTACAGCCTGCAATTCGACCCGTGCCCGAGGGCCGGCGAACCCATGGTCTCAAGGAGTAAGCACCCTTTCTACCTCCCAGCATTGAGACGTCATTAACCGCCCATGTAGGGACTCCCGACTACTTCCTGTAATGAAGGAGTGGTGCTGGCCTCTGGCAATGCCCCCGCAGATAGCGCGGACTGGCCTTGGGGAAGGGAGGCATCGAGCGGTACACCAGGGCTGGCCGCTTAATATGACGTATCAACCAAGATAAAATCGGTTGCTGCTTGCTCCATGGCTCCCTGAGGCAAGTTGGGGCTCAAACGCGTCTCTCCAGCACGGGTGGTAGATTATACTGCGTTTGAGAAATCAGCAATCTGGTATAACTTGGGACTTACCACCCTGTTAGAATGCATGTCCCGCTCTGTAAGCGAGGCGAGGATACGCTAGACGTGTCAAGCAATCGGCTCTCCTGATCAAATACAATATATCCGTTCTGTCCAAGTCACGGTGGTCGAGTTTTGACTTATCAATGAATGGAGACGGTGCCAGTCGGCTGTGAGGACCGGATATCTGAGGCAGCAGGTCAAAACAAGCGGGGTGAGATGGTCACAGGAAGCGGTCACTTTCGTGAGACTTCCCAACATCGCCCTTAGTTCCTTAGTGGCGACACCGTTAGCGGTTGCTAGCAATCGATCGAGCACCTGGCCAAGCAGGCAACTCTCACTCTCCTCCGCCTCGTCCCTCCGTTATCAGCAGTCGTTGCTGCCTTGAATCCGATGGAGGGCCGCAGCTCCGCAGGCGTGTTAAAATGCGTTTGTCAACGCCGTTGAGAGGTTTCTGAGCGAAGCTCTGACTGAACAGCCTGTATACGCAGCACGCCAAAGTGACGGGTTAGGATCGAAGCGGCCAGGTCTCCGTTCCTCTCGAGGCGGTGGGTAGATATGCTTGATCCATGGCTTCCTCGACGAGTCGGTTTAAGATGGCCTCTATTCCAGCAATGAAGGCAGTGCAGCAACACCTGCGTCGTTTCTTGGCTGATCTTCGCCTTACTACACTGCCTTCAGTTACAAGCGTGTTATCAAGTCCGTTTTGGGCCAACCTGCGTAACAACCGGGAAATCAGGGGTAGGTTATATGTCCTCGTTGTCTGTTTGGGTGGGGTGTCCATTCCGCACAGCTGAGCCAAGTTCAGTCAGGTTAGCATGAATGTTATCCCCTGAGGTACTCCGGTCAACTGCCTTAAATAGGGTATCATCGCGATCCGGTCGAACACCGGGCTGGGTTCAAGGTCTACTCCTGGGAAGTAAGGAACTGCATATGACCAATTGTGGTCACAACCTCAAATGCTGATCCAGAATCTTTCCCTGATATCACTGTTGTTATATGTCTTGGGCTGCGAGTTGCCTGTAATGAGGTCAGGGTGAACCGGACATTCAGCACAGAGGTAAGATGAGGTACCTAGGTACCTAAGGAAGTTTTGATCCTTTTCGGGAACACTGCGGGCTCAGGACCATTCCAAACATGCAGGAGTGAGAGAACATGGATTCAACCTCGGGAACTGTCCGTCCACCGGGCAGCCAGAAACGCAGCATATCACTAAGAGTTTCTCTCTGTCCCGCTTCCCCACACTGCCTCTGTTCTTGGGGCTGATTGACAATGCTTGGCTGTAGAGAATAGAAGTCTGGGCTAGAAGGTGTGGTGATAGTGTGAGATCGCATGAAATTTCCGACAGGCATGTCGCGGGATCGCCGCTGTTTGAGACACTCCAGGGGTGCTTGCCGTCCATGAATCTGCACCTTTGGAGTGCCGAACATTGATGGTCGAGAATTGAGATATTTCATTCACTGAAGTGCGCCTACCGAGAGTGTGGTAAGGATTGAGCACACCTAAGGAGGATACGTATTCTCGCTGACTGGCAAGCTGGCACTGGAGAGTAGCATCCTCCGCAGCAACGCATTATTGATTTGCTGCCTCAGCATGGCAGTGCTCCTCCGGCCTGTGTCAAGGGCAGGCTTTCTCTCCAGTGCTGCTTGGGTTCCCAATAGTGTAGGACGCAATTGTACGTGTACCTGGTATGGAACAGGGATCGGAACAATACTATTCAACGGGAATCTCGGCTGGCAGCAAAGTCACACCTACACACTGGCGTCGATGCTCGTCCATGACAACTATCTCCTCGTCTTGCCCCTGATTGGCAAACAGCAAAAGCCCTGCGTCTGCTAGACGGTCCAAGCGGGCGCGGGAAGGCGTCGACAGCGTCTAAGCAATGCTGTAAGTATGATCCGGTATCCGGTTATAGAAATGGCGCTGTCCCGTGTGTGCTTCAGTCTCGTCCCAATGTGCCGCTGGTGGCTGCAGCCCGGTATTATCCAATACCCATTTGATAGGACGCAGCCGGGACTGTTGCTGATGCACCGCGGCCGATTGTCCAGTGCGGCTTCTGGTTAATAGCAGAGCGCTTATCTACAGCACACTGCCTTTGCGGCTGTAACCTTTCTGCAGAAGTTAGGTAATTGTCATGTAGGGAGGGGGCAACACCGGAGGGAAGATTGACAAGCTGTAAACCGACCTGATGTTAAAAGATGTAGCCGCGCTGTATGTTTAATGTGTACGGAGGCTGAGGCCAAAAGTATTTATCCTAGTCTGTTAGTGCCACCTTGCCAAGCTTAATACACAGTAAACCCGCACTGAAGACTATCTCTAGGAAGGGCTAGGGTTATATATATATATATAGAGAGAGAGAGAGAGAGAGAGAGAGAAAGAGAGAGAGAGAGCTAAAACTACTAATTTTAAATTTATCTTATAAGTAAATGATATATTAGTTATATAATATAGTATTTAAATCTTTAGAATTACTAGTTATTTATTAGGTAATTAAAATATAGTATTTTAGTATATTTAGAATATATAAAATTTGACCTAGTTATATAAAAACTAACCTACTATATAAAGCTATAACTATATTATTAGTATCAATATCACTATATTTAGACTCATCTTCTGTAACGAGCTGGACCCGAGATGGGCCTCGGCAACCCTCGGCCATAGTCCTCTTATATATTGCATCATTATGACATCATTAGTGTTCTGGACCTTAAGAGCTGGCCGCTCTCCTCTTATATCTAGTTTGCTCTTCTCTTCTCTCCATATTCGGAGCAATCAAGTATCCTCCATCCTCGCCTTATGCAATGCAACGCGTGGCCCATTACATCTTCCAAGCTAACAATATAACAAACTAGGCCGTTTTTAGAGCATTGGAATCGCCAGATTCAGAGCAATTGAAATGCCGTCTTCCTCAGAGAAAAGGGGGAGAGTGTATGGATAAGGTATAGACTTAGAGCTTTGACACATACTGATTACAGTGCGACCTGTTAGGCATCCATAATTCGCACTTTCCCTTGCCATCTCGCTTAACAGATCAAGATAAACACTTTTGGCCTCAGCCGCCGTACTGTGTACATAAATAGAGTGTGTACCTTCTGTAGAGGATCTGTGGATCCGTTGTTTGACCGCGATGAACAAAGTTTCGTCGGAGGTACGTACTTTACTGTTTACCCCGAGCCACCTCGTCCTGGCCCACAATTTGCGGTAGCCGGATCAAGCCGAAAGCTCTCAGGTTGAGAGCTTCAAACTTGCTCCATTGGCTCCATTTGAGCTCCCAAGCCACAAAGAGCCAGAAGCTGTCAATAACTACCTACCTTACTGTTAAGAGGCGAAAGCTAGAAGTTTCGCCTGCCTTTCCTGCGAATACTGGCATGTAACAACTTCATGCAAACGGTATCTACTGTACCTAAGGTACCTTATGTTTCTGATGATATCGCCAACGGCAGTTCCGTGGTTACCCAAGCATTATATGCGGCTCTGCTCTGTTTTGCAGTTGGTCTGAGCTCAGACGCCCTGGCTGGTGCATCCAGCTTGGTCTCACCGTGTTGAGATTACATGGCTAAGATATCTTGATAGTAATAGTTGGGGTGTAGTCGAATACGTGACGCCAAGCAACTATACAGACATATTGGGACGAATACGTCCTAGCTACTATACTCATCTTTGCTGGTTAAACCACGTCGGCGTGTTTGTTATCTTTGGATCGTTTACACTTACCTTCAATGGCCAGAGATGTTAAGAGCCTGTACACAACACATATTGTACGCAGGTAAGCAGCGGAACTTCATGCGTAGGCGGCAACTTGATGAATCTGTGCTCCCTCTTCAGACCAAACTTGTGGTTACATCGAGTGTTTGTTCTGAAGTGGTTTGAGACAACACCAGAAGTCTGGGAAACAGCGCAGGAGATGCCGGACACGGGTGAGATGACAGCTAGGTCGGTGCTAACCTCATCGGGAAAGCCTTGTCCAGGGACCTTAACCTCAAGCGAAATTGGATCGTGGGTCTTGCACCAATACCCCGTCTCGTTTTTGCTGGAAAACCCCCGGCGCCGTGAGTGAGCCCGCACCTTCCACTTCTTCGATTCTCTTCACCCGCTTCTTCGTCAAGTCCTCAGTGTGGGTGACACTGGACCCCACGGTCCTCCCGCCTTCAGGATCGTCTTTCTATTTCTTCCTCTCGTTTTGACGCTCTTTTCTATCCTTGGATCCGGGCCGCTCCCCAACCAGGATTCCGTTTTTTTTTTTTTTTTTTTGGCAACCCAACTGCCGCAGTTGCTCCTTTGCGTACGCGGCCGCTGTTGGATTGGCGAACCTGCAGCACACCGTCTCACCTCGCCTATCGACAGCTCACATATCACATTGACCCTGCCTTTGATCGACTCCGGCCACGGCTGCTCAAGATTGGTAATTGTCGACGACACGAGTGACGGACACCGTGGCTGTTCTGGCCTGCACTCGGGTTTTCAACCGACAATTGATGCTGCTGGTTGCCGAATTGTCTAAGCCGCTCGCCAAAACTACACTGCGCCCGAAGACCATGAGCCATGATTGCTCCCGCGGACGAACATGAATACAGCTCCACAGTGACGCTAAGCGCGGGGAGCTCCTTCAGAACAATTGGCGACCGCGAGGCGCCAATCAACTCGACAATTAGGCAGAAACGAGCCGGAGACGGGGAGATGAGGACTAGCTCGCAGTTTCCTGGGAAGAGGCGCGCACGCCTGAGTTCCAAAGCCGTTCTGCTCTCCCTGTTGTCTACCCCTCAAGCTGGCATGGCTGCATGCCTATCACTCCAGGGTTCCAAGGCATGCTCTGCTTTCCAGTCGTCTTCCGTGTCCACCACAGATGAGCATTTAACGGGTCTCTAGTATGTCAGCTGGGTTTTTCTATGCTGTCGGTGGAGAGGATGGTAAACTGACTGTCTTCATAAAGCCCTTTCCTCAAATTTGCCTCAAGCGTTGAGGTATTCGACGGACTCTTGAATTCATACGTACAGACAGAGTACGTCCGAGGACAGTGAGTATCTCGTGAATCCAGATAGTGTGCCGCTTCATGATATACTGACAGTCCGCCAGGTATGGGGGCCTGCTGGGCTGCACAGGAATCAACTATGCCAACACGAGCGATATCTATGCGCGCTTCACGACCACCGTAATCTGTAATGCTATTATCCAGAATTCCATCCAGCCCTGCAACCTCGCTGCGGCAGACTCTAGGCCCGTCTGTGCCGATACATGCGTGAGTCCTAACCCACTTTCTAGCCAGTTTCCGGCGCTGACCCCGACTTTCCAGGCCGAATTCGCGCAGGCGGAGGCTTATCTCTTGAGTGATTCCGCCTTCTGCCCGCAGCCTAGTACCAATGCCCAGTCGCAGATCCGGGCTGACTTCACGAACTGCGCTTTGCCTGGCAAGTCATTATCCAGTCAGGAATGCATTCCCGGGATAGCAAACGAGCCAGAGAACTGCGGATACGGGAACAGCACCATCGGTCTGTGTTCTTACTGCGCTAAGGGTGGCATCAACTCGACCGACACGTGCTGCTACAGTTCTGATGCCGAGACACGATGTGCCGGGGTTGTCCTACCAACAATCTCACCAATCACTCTGCCGACAGTGACAGCGACCGTGACTCCATCTCCCAACGATAATTCGGCGAGCGGTGGTGGCCTTTCTGGGGCCAAGATTGCGGGCATTGTCATCGGCTCTGTTCTTGGCGCTGCCCTCCTGGCGGCTCTCGCTTTCGGCTTCCTTATGTACAGGAGGAGGAGGAGCGGTAGTCAGAACGGAAGCATCTTCAACCAACCATCGCCCGCTCGTCGGGGCCCGCCACCATCGCAGATGGGACAGACAGGCACGTCAGCTGGCTTCGAGGTGCTGCCGGGAGGAAGAATTGCCCGAATGTCGGCCCTTGAAGGCCACTCCGGCGATACACCGTCGCGCCACATGGGCCGGGTTACACCTGGCTCTACTCCCGGGACCGCAGCGGGGTATCGTGGAAGCAGTCGGAGAACTCATGACCATTCCCATTCCTCCTCGGATGGATTCGGCGACAGCCCGGCATCTGAGCGTGGCATAGCTGGCGTACTTGGACCACCTCCGGCCATGCTGAAAAAGCGGAACGGGTCCCTTTCCAGCAACTCGGTGTTGGCCGGTGAGGAGGCTCAGTCACCTAGCTCCGGTGGCATCTCATCCCCTCAAGGGGTGGCGAGCCAGCAGTCAGAACAACTGCCATTCTTCAAAGACTATTACTCTCAGGACGACATACATCCCGGTGATCGAGTTGCCGTCCTGTGGGCGTATCAGCCACGGGCTGCCGATGAGTTCCTGCTGGAGCGGGGTGACATGCTTAAAGTGGTGGGCATTTGGGACGATGGATGGGCTACGGGCGTCATGGTAGACGAACGCGCCGAACAGTGGGAGGCTCGCCGGCAAGCTCAAAGGGACAGCGGAGTCTCAAACACATCAGGAAGAGCACTTGACTATTCGCCCCCCGTTAGCGGCGAGATCAAGGCATTCCCGCTGGTTTGCGTTTGCCTTCCGGAGCACTGGGTATGTCAGATCTTTACGACTTTCTCAGGGGATTCGTGTTGCTGACATTGTTGGTGCAGAGAAAGACGATCGAGGGCGACGGATCCACCGATACTGCTTCCAGCGCTCTTCCGTACACTACGACGACGCAAACCTAAGCGCAGCTTATGATGATGACGCAATTCTAGCATAATGTCTCGATGAACGCCTCCCTGTTTTAGTGCGGCATTGTCTACGGCGTTGGGTGCATGGACACAGTTGTTTCTCTTCCCAGCTTCCAGCGGGTTTCGTTCTGACCGGCCTTCGGGGTTAGCCCGGTACATACCTATGGTACGCGGACCTACGGTTACCTTGCATAGAACCGTCTACTGGTGGCATTCTTTCGGGCGTCAGCGCTTGGCCGTACTCACGCACTCGCACTCGAATTTCCGCGACGGTCATACCCGGCCTTTTTGAGGCTCGGCCTTTTGAGTCTCGCCTTGGTGAGAAGTGGGTTCTGGAGAGCTGAATCCGATTCGCGATGAGCGCCGGATTCTTCTACCTTATCGTTCTGTTGTTATTCTATATACCCCGGTTTCCCGTCAGTGGTGCTTTTGGGGCTGGTCGAGATTATGGAGGGTCGACTGCGTAATGGTGCGTGATTGCAGCATCCAAGGGGGCGAAGTGTTACCTGGGCATATAAGGCGATCGGATGGACGGCAACCTGGAAGGCTCTACAATCAACAAGCACCGCTCGAAAGGCCACCACGTCAAGACATACCCTCGAATAGTCTGTAGATATCCATCGTCTACTGGCAGAGCCAGAGTTTCCTTTATTTAGATTCGGAGAAAACAGCATCAGGTCGGCTGGCACTAACTGCATTATCTGCAAGACACCTGATAATTTGCCCTTTGTTGCCCGACTTATTGATAGGTATTCTGCTTCTCCCAAACAGTGGAAAGTATAGTGAAACCTCAATACCCCGCCTCAGATCTAGGAAGCTTCGGAGACAGACCAACTCCATAAGTTCCAGGTTTAACTCCCGTTGACTAAGGTACCTTACCTACTGTGACACAGGTAGCGGAGATGCGGGACTGGAAGGCCTTATCTTATCCGGTGGAGATGAAGGTTGACTTGGCGTTCGCTTATTGTGGGGTCAGACCCACAGCTGCTCCCCGGATCTCGGGACCAAGAAGGTGCCTACCAGTTCCCACCTTGCCAGCCGACAGCACCTCGCCTCTCAAACCTCGTGCCTTTAGGGTCCCAGTCCCTTCCAGTCGCTGAAGCCACATATATTACTCTTCGTCGTTAAAACGCTCATAGCACGCTTAAATAGCTTCAACTTTGCTTTGACCGCCGCGCGTCGGCTTTGCGAACACCTACTTCCCCAGTCAAGACGCTTCGTCAAAATGCGCCGCGCCCTCTTGACGTTCCGCATAAGGTAGCTGGAAGCTGAGCTCTCCAGTCGTGGAAACCGGCGAGGATGGGGCAGGGATTCTCTCTTGCCGCCCCTCGCGCCGGGGGCGCCGGCATCGATGTTCCAGAACTTTCAGACCTGGTTTACGAACGATCCGTCGGAACTGGGAGCTTCATGAAGAGTGTCCGGGCAAGGCATCATGACGGTGTTGTGCTTGCCAAAGTTCTCATCAAGCCCTACCCCATGTCACTGGACAAATACAAAAAGGAGATCATCCGTGAGCATCCCGACTCCCCAGTGGTCTAGAGAGAACCTCACACTGACGGCCATTTCCAGGCGAGCGACGAGCCCTGGCTGACGTGCCAAATGCTCTTCCTTACCAGCGCGCAATCGAAACGGAGACGAATGGATACCTCGTCCGGCAGTTCCTTTACAATTCCCTCTACGACCGCCTCAGTACCAGACCGTTTCTCGAGGATATCGAAAAGAAATGGCTCGCGTTCCAGCTCCTATGCGCCCTCCGGGACTGCCACGCCAAAGGCGTCTATCATGGAGATATCAAGACCGAGAACATCCTCGTGACCTCCTGGAATTGGCTTTATTTGGCCGATTTCTCATCGTCCTTCAAGCGCGTTATGTTGCCCGAGGACAACCCAGCCGACTTTTCCTACTTCTTTGACATCTCCGGCAAGAGGACATGCTATCTGGCCCCTGAGAGATTCCTAAGACCCGGGGAAGAAGCTGATCCGGACGCCAAGGTGACGTGGGCGATGGACGTCTTCAGCGCCGGCTGCGTCATTGCCGAACTGTTTCTCGAGACCCGCATCTTCGATCTAAGCAAGCTCTACTCATACCGGAAAGGGGACTATTCTCCGTCCATCACCCATCTGAGCAAGATCCAAGATAAGGACCTGCGGGAAATGATCGCTCACATGATCCAGCTGGATCCGCAAGCACGGTATTCGGCCGAGCAGTACTTAGATCGCTGGAAGGGCAAAGTGTTCCCGGAGTACTTCTACAGCTTCCTGCACCAATACATGGAGCTGATAACCGACCTTTCGTCCGGTCAGTATGCCTCGCAAGGGAGTGCGAGGAATATCAGCGAGGCCGATCAGCGGATAGAACGGGTATGGCTGGACTTTGACAAGATCTCCTACTTTCTGGGATATCAAGACGGCGACGAACGCGTTGAGGAGCGCTACCTATCTCCGAGGCTCGGACTGGGGCACTTTCCCGTCCGGCTGAACATTCCAAATAATGAACACCACGTCTCTGCTGATAGGCAGTCATCTGGGAGCGACGGCACCCTTATTTTTTTGACTCTGGTTGTGTCATCCATTCGCAACACTGCCCATGCAGCCGCGAGGATAAAGGCATGCGACATTCTGCTTGCTTTTGCCGAGCGGATGACAGACGAAGCAAAATTGGACCGCGTTGTTCCATACCTAGTGGCCTTGCTTAAGGACAAATGCGACATGGTCGTGGTTTCCGCTGTCCGCGCCATCACGCAACTCCTTGACCTTGTAAAGGTCGTCACTCCAGTCAACTCACAAATATTCCTCGACTACATAATGCCCCGGATGGAGCTACTCTTGACGGACACGCAGCGTACATCAAGCCCGATTGTCCGCGCGACGTACGCATCTTGCCTCGGAAAACTGGCAGTAACCGCCGACCGCTTCCTCGCGATGGCTGCAACGCTTCGAGCGGATGGATCTGCCGCCGTTCCAGATCCTGAAGTTGAGTCCGGTAACGAGCCAGAAGCCGTCTTTGCTGGGCTGTTTGACGACGCTCGGCGGGAGTTGACCGACATATTCGGGGTTCACACCGGGATGCTCATCGAGGATGCAGACCCATTTGTTCGAAGAGCTTTTCTGACATCGGTCCCTGATCTATGCATTTTTTTTGGCGCCGCCCAGGCAAACGATATCATCCTGACCCATCTCAACACCTATCTGAACGATCGCGACTGGATGCTGAAATGCGCCTTGTTCGACACGATCGTGGGCATCTCGGCGTTCCTCGGAAGCAACACCCTTGAGAAGTTCATTCTACCTCTTATGGTCCAGGCGATCACCGATCCTGAGGAACATGTTGTACAAGGAGCACTACACTCTCTGGCGGAATTGGCAAACCTGGGCCTCCTAACGAAAGGGACATACCTTGAGCTTGTAGGATTCATCGGCCGGTTCACAATGCATCCCAATATATGGATCCGTGAGTCAGCTGTCGAGTTCATCTCGGCCGGTACGCGCTTCTTGAGCCCAGCGTTTCTCAGGGTTCAGATGTTACCGCTGCTGAAAGCATACCTCAAGCCGCTTACTCTACCCGACTTCTCAGAGCTTGGTCTGCTCGAGGCGCTTCAAAGGCCTTTATCGAGGTCGGTGTTTGATCAAGCGCTGCTGTGGGCTTCGAAGACCGACAAAGGGGACTTCTGGAAGCCCTTCAAAAAGATTCGTGATGCTGTCTCGGGGCCAATCTCTTCCAGGTTGGCTGATCCCAACCCTCAGGCTCTAGCTAAGGCTCCGAGGAATGAGGAGGATGAGCAGTGGCTGAACAAGTTGCGGAACCTAGGGCTTGCCCAAGAAGACGAACCCAAGCTGCTCGCGCTCAGAGAATTCATCTGGCGCCTGAGTCAGATTAAGGCAAGGGATTCAACCACGCAAGACACTGCGGATACGGCTGCACTCAACGGCGTTATTCCCCTTCGCAGTTTGGGCATCAGACCCCAGACTGTCTTGTTCGACGAAGAGCCGCTCGCCGCCCCCTTGGTCAACGCCGAGCATGATGCGGGCGCTCCACGAACCATTAGGGACGCCCTTCTTGACGCATCTATGTCGATTGATGATCCGGTTGGGAAGAAGCGGCGGGCTGCGCTGAACAACCACCGTAGTCGTCTTGGCAGCAGAGATAATATGTCACCCATGTCTGTGGACGGCAGACGTCCGTTGGAGGATGAGCTGGCCACCTCTCCAACTGCAACAAGACAAGGCTCAGGCTCGGGGAATACGTCCAGACGAACGTCCGTCGCACACGGCAAAGCTGCTACTTTGTCACCGACGGACGATAATGTCTCGGTTCAGGATGCCCCTTACGCCGCGAGAAGGGGTTTGCGGCATCAGCCGAGTGCCATGAGTCTCTTGAACCGGAAAAGCAATGCCAAATCGGGCCCCGAAACCGGCACAACCGAGGCGAATGCTTTTGGCGAGATGGAAGGACCGTTCAGCCCCGGATTGGTACGAATCTCTTCGCAACCTGATACCGACTCTGTGCCGGGCCATGCGAAAACGCGGCTGCGAGCGAATCACACATACACAGGCAATGACCCCAACATTCTGAAGATGCTTGCTGCCATGTATGTTGAGAATTATCCCTACGACCTTAATGAGTTCGGTCCCTTGTTCACTCCCATCACCCGAGACAAGCCCCACAAGTCGTCGACCTCTCAGTCGGGAGCAGATGAAAAGTGGAGGCCGTCCGGAAAGCTTGTGGCGGCTTTTTCGGAACACACTGGACCTATCAACCGGATTGTCGTTTCCCCGGACCACCAATTCTTCCTCACGGGTGGCGACGACGGCTGCGTCAAGGTGTGGGACACAGCACGGCTTGAGCGTAACATAACGCACCGGTCAAGGTTGACGCACAAGCACGCTGCGGGGGCTAGAGTTCTCGCGCTGTGCTTCATCGAGAACACGCACAGCTTCGTCAGCTGCGCAAGCGACGGCAGCGTTCACATAGTCAAGGTGGAGACCGCACTCAGCGGCATCAACTTCCGGTATCCGCGAATCCGCCTCCTCCGCGAATACCAGCTTGTAGAGGGCGAGTTCGCCGTGTGGTGCGAGCACTTCAAGCAAGACACGAACTCGGTCTTGATCCTGGCGACGAACAGGTCCAATATCCTGGGCATCGACCTACGGACGATGACGCTTCTCTATAAGTTGGAGAACCCGGTCCACCATGGTACGCCGACTTGCTTCTGCGTCGACCACAAGCGCAATTGGCTCTGCCTTGGGACGTCGCATGGCGTGCTTGACCTCTGGGATCTCCGATTCAGAATGCGGCTCAAGGGCTGGGGCGTGCCCGGCAAGGGCTCCATCTACCGCCTCTGTATCCACCCGTCTAAGGGCCGTGGGAAATGGGTCTGTGTGGCCGGCGGTACCGGACAGGGCGAAGTCACTGTCTGGGATCTCGAACGCACCTTGTGCCGCGAGATCTACCGCGTGGGCGGCAACAAGGAAGGACCCAAGGGCTATGAGGCATGGGAGGTGGACGAGGACAAGCCCGAGGGCATGCTCGGCCGCTTTGCGACCAATATCGAGCCGTCCGCCATGGGCAACGCCGACCGCGGCGTGCGGGCGATGATTGTCGGCACGGGCCCCACCGACGATCAGCGCGAGGTCCGCCACGCCTTCATTATCACGGCCGGGTCGGACAAGAAACTCCGCTTCTGGGACCTGCCGCGCATCGAGAACAGTCTTGTCTTCAGCGGCTTGCAGCCGGATGAAGGCAAGCCGACCTTCACGGCCAGCCACCCCACCCCGTCCATGACGCTCAATACAGAGCGGTGGCCAAGACAGGTAGGGGGTCCCTTGTCGTCGGCGACGAACGGAGGGTCGAGGACCCCCGGCGGTAGGAGTGGGAGAACAACGGCTCGCGCGCCGCGATCGACGGTTATCTCGCTCCAGCAGCAGCAGTTGCTGAGGAGTCATTTGGATGCCGTGATGGATGTCGCATTGCTGGAGTCGCCTTACATGATGACCGTGTCGGTGGATCGGAGTGGGATGGTGTTTGTTTTTCAGTAATGGGCTTTTTCGATTTTGGTAGGACCAGGTTTGCGGGTTAGGCGAGACTGGAGTTAGAGGGATAGAAACCGTATGATGGGACCTTGGATCTTGGCTATTGGGAGGGGATGATATGCCATGGATTTGGTCTAGTAGGTTTAGCAAATGAGATGACATGATCTCAGAACTTCCTCCCACCCTTGTGTTTGGACTTCATATCAACCATGAAGTGCATGTGGTGGTAGGTGTGTCTCGCTGTTGAAGATCAACTTCGTTCACTACCTTAGGTACTGAGGTAGGTATTGTTAATGCCTGGTCCAAGTCTTTCCTGCAATAGCAACAGGTCAGGGTTAGGGTCTTGCTCTTCAAGGTACCCCACATTATTTCGTACCTTCAGCCTTGTTTGACCTTGCATTCCGTGTCGAACAATATCGACATCGATGACATACCGCAGAAGTATCGACGACTCCTAAACTTGGGAACCGCGCGACATTCCCTCTCCGCGAAGCGAAGTCGATCAACGCGAATCAACTCATACCAAACTCCAGAGCAGAGAGCGACTCCAGAGCACGTTAGTCCAAAATGAGGCTCACCGCAGACCTCATCCACAACTCCCTCTCCTACCTCAACCCGCTCAAGGAGCGGGAAATAGACCTCCGAGGTGCGTTGAAAAGAGCAGATACTGCACATTGATCTTCTGCCTCCTCCAATTGAAACTACCAAGGCCAGATTTGCTGTGAATATTCAAGACGGGTGTATCAACGTGTTTATCTCTTGGTGTTTTGCGCCGCATACAGGACACAGAATACCCGCGATTGAGAACCTGGGCGTTGCTGGGGTAAGTTTGTTTAAGTCTTCCTTTCCTCCCCCTGCCCCGGTCCAACCTGAGAAGAAGGGCATAGCCAGCTGCTAATCACGAGTGTTTGTTGGTTCATGTTTAGCCCCACGACGCCATAGACCTGACCGATAATGACATCCAAGTGCTGGGCAACTTCCCGCTATCGCCGCGCCTGCGCACGCTGCTGCTCGCACGCAACCGCATCGCGACCATCCAGCCCACCCTACCGAATGCCATACCCAACCTGACCAATCTCATGCTGGCCGGCAACAGTCTGACCGAGCTGGCCGATCTGGATGTGCTGGGCCGGTTTCCCCGGCTGACGCACCTTGTGTTGATGGATAACCCAGTTACGAAGAAGGAGGTACGCATATTACACCCAGGGTGTGGGAGAAACAGTTGAGTAAGGGAGAATGGAGGAGGTGCTGACCGGTAGGTGTGGAACAATAGAATTATCGGTACTGGGTCCTCTGGCGGTGTCCTACCGTTCGGTTCCTCGATTACCAAAAGGTCAAGGACGCCGAGCGGGCGAACGCGAGGGAGCTGTTTGGCTCTGCCGAGGCGCCGACCGAGTTGGCTTCACGGGTGAGTGGGACTTCGATTCGGCCTCAAGACACGGGAGAGTGGAATGTTACTGATGATGCCGGCGCGCAGATAATGGGAATCAAGAGCAAGACGTTCGAGGTTGGCGCGGCAAACGGCGCCGCCGGCGGGCAGACATCCAAGCTGTCGAGGCTCAAGCTCACCGATAAGGAGCGCAAGAAGTTGCAGGAGATGATCAAGAAGGCGGATAGCCTGGAGGAGATTATTCGGTTGGAGAAGGCGTTGAACGAGGGACGGCTGCCGCCGGGGATAATGGTTGAGGATGCGATGGAGGAGTGAGGCTGGGTAAATGGGGAGGGTGTATCTACAGGGTAAATTATTGGGGGGTGGATGCTTCTTGCCAGGGGCAGATATCATGTGGCCTTGCACGGCCTCGATCTTTTCACATGTGGCGTTGGTTGTCACGGGCATTGCCCGTGCCAGGGTTAGGGTTGCATCCCATGTAGATTAGA
>MU860203.1:0-48126 GCA_033296875.1 Achaetomium macrosporum | reverse complement strand
AAGTCACGAACTGGGCCAGTTCTGAACTGGCCAGTCCGAATGGATCAGGCCCTAAAGCTGGGTGACATATCTTTTTCACCCCCTCGGAGCTAAATTCCTATAACAAATAGTTAGAGCCATTCAATCTATATATCATTAGAAAGGTCTTTCAAAGGCGTTCCTCAGCATACTAAACACTTCTTACTACTCTAACAATTAGTATTACAATTCAAGTTTGAAGATAGGGACTTTTTCAATTTGTATGGGGCCTGGGTGATACACCCTCCCAAAATGTTCGCAGCGTCCACAGACTTTATTCCGTGTGCATTTCTCAACGCCCCACAAATACATGGCACGATCCAACACCCTGCTCCACTAGCCACACCAGCCACAAGTCTGCTCACGGAATCAAGGCTGTGTACCAGAGACTACATACGGGTTCAATTGACCTGAAGTGCGCCGCGCCCGCATCTTTCACCCCAGATCGGCCCCACTCACACCGAGCTCCTCGGGTGCCCCTGTCAGATACCGCAACGGTGGGGCCGGGCAAGACTGTCCGTCCCGTTTCCCTCAATTCCTCCCGGTACATCCATCTCAGCAACGCAGGATGACTCGGACAAGACATCTTCGAGCCCTCTAGACGACCCTCCCTAAGCGTAGCGTCGACTCCCCGCCTTCCACCTTTGCATTCCCCGGTGACGGAGCCAGCGCAATGGCAGCCGACATAAAAACGCAGCCCCCGGCCCCGGCATCGGCGCCGCCACAACCCCAAGCCCAAGCAGCAAAGAGCAACAGCAACAAGAACTACAAAGGCTTCGTCGCTGGCGTCTTTTCGGGGATAGCCAAGCTCTCCGGTGACTTCACCCTCCCTCCCTCCGTCTTTCCAGCATTCCCAACCTAACCACCTATGTACATAGTCGGCCACCCCTTCGACACAATCAAAGTCCGCCTCCAAACGACCACATCAACCCGCTTCTCCGGGCCCTTACAATGCCTGCTGCAAACCATCCGCCACGAGGGGGTCTTCGGCCTCTACAAGGGCGCCACGCCGCCCCTGGTCGGCTGGATGTTCATGGACAGCGTGATGCTGGGCTCGCTGTCCGTCTACCGGCGCCTGCTGCACGAGAACCTGTTCCACCACCCGCCGTGGCACCCCCTGCACGACCCGTCGTTGCCCCTGCCCGCGCACGGCCACGGCCTCGCGGGCATCATGGCCGGCGCGACGGTCAGCTTTGTCGCGGCGCCCGTGGAGCATGTGAAGGCGCGGCTGCAGATCCAGTATGCAGCCCGAAAAGCGGAGAGGCTGTACAGCGGGCCGGTGGACTGTGTGCGCAAGATCTGGAGGTGCCATGGCATACGCGGGGTGTATCACGGGCTGCAGGCGACGCTGCTGTTTAGGAGCTTCTTCTTCTTCTGGTGGGGCAGTTATGATTTGTTCTCGAGGTGGATGCGCCAGCATACCAGCCTAAGCGCGCCGGCTATCAACTTCTGGGCTGGCGGGCTGAGCGCGCAGGTGTTTTGGGTCATGAGCTACCCGAGTGATGTGGTCAAGCAGAGGATCATGACGGACCCTCTTGGAGGGGGTCTGAATGATGGGGTAAGGAGGTTCCCCAGGTGGAAGGACGCCGCGAAGGCGGTCTATCGGGAGCAAGGGGCCATGGGGTACTGGCGCGGGTTCTTGCCTTGTTTTTTGAGGGCGTTTCCTGCGAATGCGATGGCGCTCGTTGCGTTTGAGGCGGCGATGCGGGCGTTGCCGGAATAAAATAGGGAGGGTTCTTTTTTGCGAGGCGTTCTTTGTCACACATGCACTATACCCCAGAGGAATGGCGGGAAAGGAGAGTCAGATGCCTCGGCGTAAACGCCTGGTCGCAACAGCGGCCCGTGTCTTTTTTATTGACCTGTTGTCCCGCTGTGCACAGCCCGTGCAGTATGCTTTTGGTATCCCTGCCAGATGATCACGGAGAACTCCAAACAGAACAGATGGCCGACCAGTTTACTCCTCGTCATCCTCAGCCTCGTCGTTGACGACGTTGAAGAACTTGAGCTCGTAGACGCCCTTGGAGGTCGAGACGACACGGAGCCAGTCACGGAGCTGCATCTTCTTGAGGAACTTCTTGGTCCTGTAGCGGCTGTCAGTATTCTCGCTCCTGTATTACCCAATGGCCGGAGAGGTAGCCGTACAGGTACTTGAGGTAGCGGCCGGAGAGGTCATTGTGGGCAATGATCTCGATCTTGCCCTCGCCCTGCTGGGAGATCTTGATGGTCTCGCCGAGGTTGCCGACGCGGCCCTCAACCTTGATCTTCTCGTTCAGGAACTTCTCGAAGGCCGACACGTCGAAGATCTTGTCGCTGGCGGGCTGCGAAGCGTTGATAACGAACTGCAACGCGGGCGACCTGTTAGCGACGGCAAGGATGCAGAGGTCGGGCTGCGCGGGACTCACCTTCTTCGTCACCTTGGGGCCCTTCTTGGCGCCGGACTTCTTCTGTTGTTCCCGAAGGAGGTTGACTTAGCCTACTGCTTCACGCCATGATCCGTCTCGGAACCAGATGGGTGCTTCTGGTGCGAGGGACTGGGCCAACAGCAAAGCGGTGTCAGGTGATGGGACATACTGCGATGGGAGCCATTGTTTCTGTCGGGATCGGCGGAGAGTAACCGTGATTGTCTAGGACGCAAAGAGGTTGATATCCTGCGCCTCTGGCTGTGCGGTGGTTTTTGTCGGGTCGTTAAAAGTTGCGGGCGGTGAGGAGTCTAATTGGGGATTTTGCAGAAAAGTGCGACATTGAATTTTAGGGCTCAGTGGGGCCGGAGCTCCGGATGCAACACATTGGTGGGGCCGTGCCAAGGGCCGGCTCCGGTGAGCTTCCGGCTCCGAGTGACAGTCCTGACACAGGGTCCCGCACCCGAGAATCCACAGTACGAGAGGGGATGCAATGCTCCTAGAACCGCCGAAACGGAAGCCTGGAGTCGATACAACGAATGTATCATGACGTCCATGGATATCTGGATTGATAGCTAAGCCTTGAAATAGACCTAAGGCTTGCACAACCCTACCCGACTATACGGAACGCTCCGACTACACCTCACATAAAGGCTGAAGACAATGATAGTGTCACGGTACCAAACCTCACCGTCATTACATCATCAGGTGGTCTGTGCCCCAGCTTCACTTACATAGCCCACCTTCCCGTTCCATAGCTTCCTCCCCTCTTCATGGTGCAACAGAGATCATTACCATGACCCAAGGTTCGGCCCGTGATAGTAAGGATGGGAACCAGCGCTCCGAATAACTCAACCTAATCAACCTCGGCCACTGGGCTGGGTTAGTTGCGGAACAACAGTGCCAGGTTGAGTTGAAATTGGTTGGGTTGAATAAGGTTACGAAAGTTGCACGGCATCCCGGGCAGTCATTCCGAGCCAAACCTCCATACAATTCCCTAAACCTACTATCACGGGCCGAACCTTGGGTCATGGTAATGATCTCTGTTGCACCATGAAGAGGGGAGGAAGCTATGGAACGGGAAGGTGGGCTATGTAAGTGAAGCTGGGGCACAGACCAACTGATGATGTAATGACGGTGAGGTTTGGTACCGTGACACTTACACAGTAAACGTGCCCCTCCTTGAACTTCCTTATCGCTTATCAGAGAGCGGGGCAGATATTTCAACCGGAGAGCGATGAAGCCACCAAAGCCTGGAAGCCGTTCAAGTCGAGGACGAGTCCGAGAGACGCCGCGTTTCCTTCATTAACCTCCCGATATAAACCTAGCGCATAGAGATCACCAAGATGCCGCGTGATCCCCTAATCGGCCTGGTCGGAAAGCCCAGCGCGGGCAAGTCCAGCACGCTCAACTCGCTCACAGATGCCACTTCCAAAGTTGGTGGGTAGATCCCCCTTGAAGCGCCCATCTACCATAAGAAAAAAGAGAACCCCCGGGGTTGCTAATATGGCCTCTTACGCAGGAAACTTCCCGTACGCCACTCGTCCCCCATCATCATCAACTTTCCCTCGACGTGCCCCCTAGCTAATCCACCCCCAGATTCACCACCATCGACCCGCAGCGCGCAATCGGCTACCTCCAGATCGACTGCGCCTGCGCGCGATACGGCCTCACCGACCGCTGCAAGCCCAACTACGGCGCCTGTGACAACGGCCGGCGCAGCGTGCCCATCGAGCTGCTCGACGTCGCCGGGCTCGTGCCCGGCGCGCACCAGGGTAAGGGGCTGGGCAACAAGTTCCTGGACGACCTGCGGCATGCCGACGCGCTGATCCACGTGGTGGACGTGTCGGGCACGACGGACGCCGAGGGGAAGAACACTCGGGGGTATGATCCCAGCGTGGATATTGCGTGGCTGAGGAGTGAGATCGTGGCGTGGATTAAGGGGAATTTGATGGAGAAGTGGGGGTCGATCAAGAGGAGGCATATTGCGGTCAAGGCGACGGCCGTGGAGACGCTGCAGAACCAGTTCAGCGGGTATGGGAGTACGAGTGCGGTGGTGGCGAGGACGCTGGATAAGCTGGGGTTGAAGGAGCCGCTGGAGGAGTGGAGTGGTGAGTTTTCCCGGGAGAAGGAAGATCTTCGCTCGTCAGAGGACGGTGGTGGACCATGAGGCTGACAGCAGCTCGGCCGCCGTCTAGAGGAGACTATCGACCGCGTGGTGAATGCGTTTACCGACGAGAAGTTCCCCACGGTGATCGCCCTCAACAAGATTGATCACCCCGACGCCGACAAGAACATCGCAAAGATCGCCAAGATGCAGGACCCTAACACCATCGTGCTCTGCTCGGCCATCTCGGAGATCTTTCTCAGGAAGCTGGCGAAGCAGGGGTATATCCGGTATACAGAAGGCAGCGAGTTTGTTGACACGAGAGAAGACCTGATTGCGGACGGCGACCCTGATGGCGGCGGGTTGAAGGAACTGGACGAGAAGAACCGGCAGAGGATAGAAAACATCAAGGATATGGTGCTGTACCGGTTCGGCTCAACAGGAGTGGTTCAAGTGCTGTCCAAGGCCGCCGAGATATTAGGTCTGGTGCCGGTATTCCCGGTCAGGAATACGACGACGTTTGGGTCAGGGGCGGGCGACTCAAAGTACGTCTTCCGGGACTGTGTCCTGGTGAAGAAGAATTCGACAGTCGCGGATGTGGCCAGGAAGGTCATGGGGGATGCCCCGATTGCCTACATTGAGGGCGCGGGAGGCATCCGGGTTGCTGAAGACCAAATAGTCTCCGTCGGAAAGAATGATGTGAGTTTTCAAGATCTTCCCTGCCCGCGGCTTGCTGCTAACTCGGGTAAAGATATTATCGTTCAAAGTAGGGAAATAGAAGGCTTGTGGCAACACCATGAGCAATTCCTTTACACTATTAATGCTACTCGCTCATAGAATCCGCCGTCAAGCGCAAGAAGCTTGAGGTGTGTCTCAGAAGCCGGCTGTTGACAAACAAGCTTGGCCACAAACCGCGAATTGTACTCTACACATCGAAACTCAAACCGAGATACTACTACAGGCGTCAGGCATTCAAAGCGAGGGCTATTCTCTCGCGCAGGCCGTCGCACAATGTCGAGAGTCTGAAGAGAGGCAGACGGGGGTGGACACTGAGCAATCCTCGGGAAGCAAAGCAATCGGACAGCACATCCGTACTGCAATCACCGGGTCGATGGCGGAGGAGAAGAACATAATCTGTACGAATCCATGCTCATTCGTGAGGCATGACCTCGGGTATCGTGATATTAGAAGCTCACAGGTGAGCTGAGCGCACATGACAGGCGTGGAACCAAGCAAGCCAAACCCGAGAATAAAAACTGGAAAGGAATGAAGGCAGGAAAGCAAAAGAAACCATAGCCCAGCCCCGTGACCATATCTCTCTCATGCCTGAAACTTCCCATCCCCGACGTCTCCGGGCATCGGGCAGTTCCGACATTCCGTCCGAACTCCTTCCGATCCTCCCGGATTTGCTGTCGAATTGGGCTTGGCGCCCAGCATGCAGCGGCCGACAGCGGGGCTGCGTCACTGCATCGATTATCTCATTGCCCTGCTTCCCTGTGCGCCCCACCCATTCCAAGCCAGGGTAGCTCATCGAAAGAAAAACTGCCGTCCGAACCGTTCGTTGTTCGTTGGAGGCCGCCGTTCTCGGATTCATCGTGACATCGTAATTTCCCGTTCCTCTTGTTGGGGCATGAAGGAATACAAATCGGTCGGCGATGGACCGTGGCTGCTCTCAAGCTGGAGCTCGCTACCGTACTCCGTGAATTCTAGTATTTGCAGATGATGTACAGAGCGTGGATAATGCCGGGGAGATACTGTAAGCGGTCAGCATACTGCAGAGCAACCGAGGTAACCGGATCGCGCCGGGTGAGATAATGGGAAAACTCACTCCGAGAATGGTTAGGAGGATGTTGATCAGCAAGTCGGCGCCGCACCCTTTCTCGAGGAAGACGCCGAGCGGTGGGAGGATGATGGCGAAGATGATCTTGCAGATGTCGCTGGAGCGCAGAGGAAGGTTAGTGATGCCCCAGCCATGCGTTGCAGGCTCGGAATGAGGTCGCCTACCTAGCGGTGAAGGCCATTTTGACGGTGTTGCTGTTAGTAGTGCCACGGGCGATTTGCTGATGTCTTCGAGGCGTTCGGTTTCTGGACTTGCGAGTTGAAGTACTTTTAGATTGAAGAGATCGCGTTTAAAGCGAGAGGAGAGCCAGCAAGCAAATGGTGGGTTCTGCAAGCGGAATAAGTACTCGGGCACGGGGCGTGACTATGTCGTACAACTTGATCTGCTTGGAATAGCGGGGCCTCCAAGGTAAGGGCGGGTTGGCAATGGACTGGGTCACAAACAATGGAAGGTCTTGTCACGGAGATACCCAGCGCGGTGATTGGAGATTGAAAGGCGCGTCATACGCCATCGCATGCGGCCAGCCACTGCCCAGTTTCGAGCCTGTGCGGCCATGCTCAGGATAGTTCGAACCTGAACGCTAGTGGCTTCCATTGCCTCCCGGGAACCACGGCATGACATGAAAACGCCGCATCACACCTTGATGGATTACAAGCTGGAAGTCACCGTGTCGAAGGCTGAACCTTCGGTGAAAGGTTTCCCAAGGCGAACCAACGGGTGTAGCCGTTCTAATTCCGGTCTGCAGCGATGTGTTAGCAGGTTGGAGCTGACACGTCTGGAGGCGGCTTCCCGAACTATGCCACTCCCGTTGCCGCTGTTGCACGAATCAATCTCCCAGGCGCCCAAGACCAAGTTCCAGTTGACCGAGGCGCAATTCATAAGGCGCAGCAACGGGGAGCAGCATCAGTAGTCACGACACAGCTGCGTTCCCAATGTCACGGGTGGGAGTCAAGCTTGCTCTTGCCCGGTAGTGACGTAGCATGTTTATGACATCACACCCACAGCGGAGCGGCCGACTGGGCGCTGTGGGGCTGAATTAAACCGTCTTCAGCCTTACAACGATACGTAATCGATCGTATTCAAGTTTCAAGATGGAGGAGAACGCCAAGTTCCATATCTGGCAGATATACATCTTGCATGGAATGATATCCAGGCTCCCCAGCGTCGAGCCTCCAATAAACAGGCTCCGTATCCTGTTGTTCTATCTTCGACGTCTGCCCTTCCACAAATACCTGCAATATTCCATTGGGGCAAAATATATGCTGGAAGCCGCTTTGGACTGTCCTGACAGAATTACATATATAATCGAGAATGTACCTATGACGGTGCGGCCATGGCCTAGGCATTTAGCTTAGAGAGTCAGCACCCATGAAAATCCTACCTAATAGCTAGGGGTATAACATATACTAAACTCTTAGCAACTCCACAACTTCTAATCAACTTCGGGTTAGCCAGGTTAGCTAACTTCAGCCACCGGGTTGGCAACTAACTCCAGGCCTGGGGTTGAGTTATGGTTGCGAAAGTTGAGTTGTTCGGAGCGCTGATGGGAACTGAATTGACCAGAGTGTCACGGCTGGTGCGCCGTGGCCATGGCTTGGCGCCATGAGGAGCTTGGACCAGCCCCACACTGTAGATAGATCTATCGTGCGGGGGCGTTGCCGAAGATCTTTCCACAATAGCGTCAGTCTCCAATACCAGCTGCGATTGCCTCTGGCGAGATTACGCGTACCGTGACACAGAGCAGCTACCACAAGGAAACTCGTAGGGACCAATAGACGGTGTCAATTCCATAATCGAGTCTGTTTACTACTGTCGGTGCTATCTCGTCGATGTGTCGGGACTCGCTACAGAGTAGTACTCTTGGGGCCCCATTCATCGGTCAGTTGGGCGGCCTTTCAGATTTCAGATCTACTGCCCCGATCGCCTCTCAACTCATCCAATCGTCACATCTCCCGCAGTCCTAACAGCAATAACAACCTCCTGTCCTAACTTCTTTTCAAAGACACAATTATGCCCTGGCCAGCACTCCCGATTGAGGACCTACCAGCTTGGGCGCACCTTAACGGCGTCTCATTCAATAAAATCAAGGTTACAAGCACCGAGGGAAAGGGCTATGGCGTGGTCAGCGAGACAGATTTGAGTACAGTGGACACCAGTCCTGACACTCCGGCCTTGCTCACTGTGCCACACGACCTCGTGCTCAATGCCGCGGCCGTGGACGAGTATGCAAAGGAGGACAAGAATTTCAGACAGCTGCTAGACGCCGTTGGACATCGTGTAACGGAGTTCTCCTCCCCCTACCCCCTACCCCAGCTTTGTTTATCATACAATCCGAGTCGAATCTGACCGCACTTATAGTCTGGACGTGCGGACGTCTTGCTGTTTCTCCTTGTTCAAACAGCCCTGGCTTCACGGTATGGCAACCCCTCTGTGGGCGTCTCAAACCCGTGGACCAAGTATCTCCAGTTCCTGCCCGAGACGGTTCTAGTGCCGACACTATGGACTGAGGATGAGAGGATTTTGCTTCAAGGGACCTCCCTCGAGGCGGCTGTCAATGCCAAGATCTCAGCCCTGGACGCCGAGTTCGCTGTGGTCAGGGAGAGATCATCTGCTGTAGCCTGTTGGCGAGAGCTGCTGTGGGTCGCTGGCTTGGTCTCCTTCACGGATTGGATCCGCCTCGACGCTCTGTATCGGTCCCGATGCCTGGAGCTGCCAAGATCCGGGGAATGCATGGTCCCTTGCATTGACATGATCAATCATTCGGCTACACCCTCGGCTTACTATGAAGAGAATCTCAGGGACGAGGTGGTCCTGCTGCTCAGACCAGGAGTCAGTATCTCCAACGGCGATGAAATCACCATCAGCTACGGCAACGACAAGTCCGCCGCAGAAATGCTGTTCAGCTACGGTTTCATCGATCCTCAGCTGACCGCCGACGAACTTGTCCTGCCCCTGAGCCCGTTCCCAGACGACCCCTTAGCCAAGGCGAAGCTGGTCGCCTTTGGCCAGGCGCCCCAGATCCGAGTCGCTCGGGGCGATGGCGGTTCCATCCGATGGCAGAGTGAGTTCGCGTATCTCATGTGCGCCAACGAGGAGGATGGAGTAGAGTTTCGCATCCTGCAGGACAATGACGGGGGCCGGCAGCTGCGCGTGTTCTGGCAGGACGAGGATGTCACGGACCGAGCGACTGGCTTTGAGACCCTCATCCGAAGCCATCCCCTTGCTGCGGTCCTGCAACTACGCGTCGTCACGGTCGTCCAAGAGCAGCTCCAAACGCAGCTGGAACGGCTGCGGTCGCGCACGTTCCCCGACCAAGCCGATCCCATGCAAAGAGAGGATTGTTTCAAGGCAGCATTGCTCCTCCGCCAGGTCGAGGCGAAGATTCTCGAAAGCGCTATCGAGGCCTTGGAAAAAGAGGTAAGTTGCAATGTGCCGCTAGTGTACCATAGTAGAACCCCGACGTTTGTTGGCTGGGGAGACACCACCATCCCCGCACTGCGCCAGGACGAATATGGTTTAGTTGGAGACTGACAGGGTCCGATGCAGAGAAGCACGCTACTGAAGGACAGAAACGTGGTGGCTTATCTCGGACTGATGGAACATGCCGAATCCGATTTAGCTGGCGAAGAGGCGGCCAATGAGGCCGACGACTTCAGTTGAGGGTTGCCTCGACCACGTGAGACGGTGTCTCTTGTCGATTGGGAATCACCTCACGTCATCGAAAGGAGAGGTTGCGGAAAGGGCTCATGGCGAACGACGCCGACAATGATGATTAGATGCCATTTGCGGGACACAAGAAGATGGTTCCTAGGTGTGATTCATCCTCGGAGCCGGTAGTGTAAAAGCACAACCTGAGTGAGAAGGCAGGTGGCTTTTTGTAGGGAGGGATCAAGCTAATGACGCCTCAAGTCTGGGCATAGGGATATATTGGAACAGAAACGAGCATCCTCGGTCTATCGTTCCCGATCAAACTTACATACCTGGAGCAACGAGCTGTGAGAAGCATTTGCACCCTCCGACCCCGGATAACTGGGGCACATCTTTACCGAAGACGGTTGGTCGCCATTCCCCAGGAACGCGGGGAAGTTTGACCCCTTCGCGAAAAGCCGGGATCTTCCACCTCATCTGAAGCCGCCATCATTGCGGAGATCAGAGGCAAAGCCCGGACGCCAAGAACGCTAGGAACAATCCCTGCATGAGTGACCTCGATTCCAGTTGAGGCAGATGTGTGACAGATCAGAAGCTGGATACATGGTCTACGGATACGCTTGACTTGCTCACTTATTGTGTGTCCTGGAGCAAGGCTCTGCTAATAAAGCGCGTGTCCCAGGATCGCCGTCGAGAACTGCGCAGTCATGGTTCGGTAGGGTGGAGCATTGAAACCTGGGTTGGTTCAACTTCCAGACGTGGATTGTTACTGTTGGAGCGGTTGAAACTCTTGATAGTAAACCCATCGCTTTTATGATCAACTCTCTTGAATATAGCTGATAAGGTTCCGGAACAAGGCGGGTTTAGTTGTAGCCGGCTCTGTATCATCTATCAGGGAAGTAGTCAGTGCTATAAAGGGGTCGTCTTGTCGGGGCTAAGTCAGAAATCAGCCTTAACTGTTCCTCATCGATATTGATACATGCGCGGCCAGTCGGGGAAGCCGCCCCGGAAGTTGTCTACCACTGACCGACTCCTAGGTTGTGAACTATGGTTAGTCGGATAGGAGGAGATGAGGGCGTTTCGAAGGAATCATCTTCCGCTGTCATGCCCTCGTCTTCTCATGAGGTGGTGACTGTGTACGACCTCGGACCGTATTCGCTTCGCGTTCAATCCTGCGTTCTCGTGCATTACTGCGCCCCTGTTGGTGTAGGTGCAGCCCCAGGCGACATCGCTCAAGGATGCAGGCCGTTCCCACTTTCCACATCCTAGTGTACAGTACATATACATAGTATTTGCGGATCATCGAGGCGTCTTCGGTAGTTGCTTGGTATCGAATCCGGCTTTGCCCGCTCAGAGGTTGTGAAGATCACCGCTAGAGTTCTGGGCCCACCACTTGGCGCCGGTAGATTTCACCTGCTCTGTGGTTCCCGGCACGCTCGTGATGCCTTACCCCAGATTTTGGATTCTGGTCTATCCCATTAGGTATGCGTCGACCCAGATGGTGCTGGGTGGTGCCATTCTGCCCGGTGGGAATGCGGGGGCCCCAGAGCCAAGGTCTCAGCTCGACCTGCTGGACTGGGGGCAAATGGTGGGAGACAATGTCTGGGTGAAGGTAGCGACCGGCGATGACGACGGATGGTGATCCATGATATCCGCAGGGAAAGGAGTTTGAGGGCCGCGCTAATGTGAGATTTTCGGAAAGTGCACGGCATTGTCTGAACGAGACAGGAAAGAACGATGGCTTGCTCGCCCAGTACCCCTGCCCTCCCCAGATTTTTCCTCATGTCATTTGGGGAAGGCGGGCCAGGCAGGGGTGGCCGTTCATGACGCGGGCCAATTGACATTGCTCGTCCCCCAACAACCAGAAGCCCCCTGCTTGCCAACGGTGGCCCCTGTTGCGAGTGCTGACCGGCCGTTTCCAATTTTCCTGCGCAGATTCGCTGCGCAAGGACTCCGCGTGGGCCGGTGAACAAGGGTGCCAGCTGCCTGGGCTGCACTTGCCTTTTTCCCTCACTCCCTGCGGCCTGCCATCTTCCACCATCTTTCAAAAACCCACTGGCCCCGCCGTCCCCAAGTTACTCACTTTCTCGCTGTTCCTATTGGAGTTTTCCCTTCTGGACAAATTGAGAACTCTTCCGACGGTGTCGGCTTTTCATGCTTGTCAGCTCGTTTACGACATCAACGAGGCGTGAACACTGCTGAGGCTGTCTGCTGCGATTGTCAAATCTCGCCAATCTTGTACGCCGCAATCTTGGCAGGACCCCATACCTCATTCACCAGCATCTTTCAGACAAACTGTATGACCAGACGAATGCAACGAACGTGAGGACGGGGCGCAAACCGAAGACACGGCCAAAATGCCGGGAATTCTTCCTATGAAAGTTATCAAGGTGGGCAACAGCTCTCAGAGCCGCATCGCCCAGGCCTGCGACCGATGCCGCAGCAAGAAGATTCGCTGCGATGGCATCCGCCCCTGCTGCTCACAGTGCGCCAATGTCGGCTTTGAGTGCCGCACCAGCGACAAGCTTAGCCGTCGCGCCTTCCCGAGGGGCTATACCGAATCACTGGAGGAACGAGTACGGGTATTGGAGGCTGAGGTCCGCGAGCTGAAGGACTTGTTGGATGAGAAGGACGAGAAAATCGATATGCTGTCGAGGATGCATGGCAATCGACGGCAATCCACGGAGCAATGCCAGAGCCCTCCCGCGGTTGAAGCGAAGAAAGACGCTGGTGCGCCTAAGGAGGACACATTCCGGATCCAGGCATCGCCCCTGCTACTCGGTGTCGAGAACTCTGACTCTTACTTCATGGGCGCTTCCAGCGGCCGCTCATTCATTGGTTTGTCGAGTCACTTCTGCTATCTCGCAATCCACCTGCTAATTTGCGATCACCAGAGTCCTTCAAGCGGAAGATGCAAGAGAATGGGAAGTCCTGCTCCGAGTTCAACCCGGAGGCGTTTCTGCACATCCAGGGATGCTATCCCCTCACAACGAAGCCACCTGCTCATACGATGAGGATACCGCCGCGGTTGTTTTCAGACCGATGCGTCAATGTCTACTTTCAGGAGTGGGCACCCCTCTTCCCAGTACTGCACAAGCCTACTTTCCTTCGTGTTTACGAGGAATTTGTCGCGGATCCGGAGAAGGTCAAGAATAATCACAAGCTTGCGCAACTCTATCTGGTGTTCAGCATTGCCGCGCTGTCCGGGGAGCAGCCCGATCTTCACCAGATCGCAGCCTGCGAACAACAATGGCAACGATCCCTCGAGGCGGTCCTCATGGATAACACCATGATGACGCTGCAATGCATAGTGCTGGCGCTTATCTACTGTACAATCAGGGCCGACTACAAGAGGCTACAGCATTACAAAGGCATCGCGGTTGGCCTGTCACACCGGCTCGGGCTGCACCAGAGCCAGAAGCGATTCTCGTTCGGCGTGCTCACCATTGAGACCCGGAAGAAGGTCTTCTGGACTCTCTACACGCTCGATTGGTATGTGACGTCTCTCGTGTTCTCCTCGCCCAGCCCTCGCTGACGCCCGCAGCTTCTCTGCCGCCATTCTTGGCCTTCCCAAGCTTCTGAAGGAGGAAGATGTGCACACCGAATTCCCCTCAGATACCGATGACGAGTACGTCACTGAAAAGGGCTTCCAGCCAAGCCTTCCAGGCGAGGCCACTCGACTTTCCAACGCGCTCGCTTTGTTCCGAGCATCCCGAATCTTGGCCAAGGTCTTGGGAAAGATCTATCCTTCCTCAACCTCGCACGAGCTCTCGCTCCAGCAACTGTCTGCGCTCGGTGCTGAGCTCGACGAATGGTACGAGAAGCTGCCACCACACCTTAAACTTACCTTTAAGCAAGACAAGCCGTCGACCGACGTGACCGGTAGCAGGTCACCAATTCTGGTGAGTCGTGGATTGCTCCGAGAACAATTTGCACATTACTGACCGCGGCTCCAGGCTCTTGCATACTACTACACTCGTACTCTGATCTATCGCCCCGCTGTAACATCCAGCTTGGGATCGAAGGCCGCCTCCGCACTTATTTCGATCAGCGAGGCGAGCAAGCACATGATACAAATCATCGAGTTGCTCGAGGAACGGAACTTATCTTTCTCCTTCTGTCTTAACAAGGCGGACACCCTTGTTCTCTGCGGCATCACTCTACTCTTCCAGACGATGGACCTCAAGCGGGACAGCAAGCTGCTGAAGGACAACGAGAAATTGGTGAACGCGGTCATCAAGGCCGCGGACAAGGCGAAGGCCCCTGGCTGTTACTATCTGAAGCGGGTCGCGGGAATGTTGGTCGCCGTCGATGAGCCACCACCGCAGTCGCTACCCACGCCGCCGAGGCAAAGCCCGGATACCAGCCTCGCAGCTCCTGCGACACAACGAACTTCGCCCTCCACGGTGCACAAGGCGCATCCCACCCTTGGCCGCCACCTCGCCGCCAGCATCAGCCAGAGCGATCTACTCCTGCAGCAAGAGAAGCTGCGCAGAATGGCGATGCCACAGCATACTCAACAAAGAGCGGATCAAATACCCCCACGCTCGAGAGGATCGTTTGACTGCCCAAGGCCGACTATCCCTCTATCACAACGCGACCACAGGCTGTCCCTGAGCCAAGCGCAAGCCGCACAAGCAGCGATGCTTGCGCGGATGGCGACGTCACCGAGCATGAAGCACACGATGGAATACCTGCACCTAGATTCACACTCTCAACCGTCCTCTCCGGTCCAGACACGCGGATCCCACCCACCGATGACACATGCCCAGCAGGCACATCTGTACGCGCAGCTCCAAAAAGGATCCACCGTCTCACCAGCGGAGTGGGAGGCACTGGTGGGCTCGATCGACAGCGGACAGCTCAATGTTTACGACGCGATATACGGAGGTCCCGGCCTGGGCCTAGCGTTGGCGGAGACGCCGATGTCTGCAACAACAACGACGACGACAGCACCATGGTCGCCTGACTCATGGGACTTGACAGGGTTCAACCTGGGCGATTTCGGTTCCGGGACGGCCTCGTCCCACAGCGGCCTCAGTTTGAGCGAGGATGGACTCAGCTCAAGCGATGATCTGGTGAGCGTGGGCAGCATGGATTTCAGGAACCCGCTGATCCCTGTGACCTCGCCGACGGATGGGTATGTGCTGGATGGATTGGATGGGTTTGGGTTATGAAGGGGATGGGCCTTTCTTTTCAACGACAAGGCTGCGTGACGAAAGAGGGAAGCCCGATGATGGGGCGATGCGATATCGATGCAACGTGGGAACTTCAATCTGAGAGACATTAGGCGTGTGATCCGAGGAACACTACATGCTTGTGTGGGTACTCGTTGGAGTACGGCGCGGAGGTTGAGAACTTGAAGGCTGAATACTGCGGATGACTTGTACTTGGGACATGTGGCTGGGGATCATGGACTGGGTTTCGCTTTTGGTACTCGGATTTGCTGGGCTCTGCGTTGGACATGTTAAAAGGCAAGAGAAGGATGGAGTTGTTTGAATATCTCATTTTGTTCTCGCGACGTATGTAGCTACCTCGACATATTGCTACCTTAGCTGAATCAGCGATCTCATGTTTATTTCAAAGCTAACTCCCTGCCAGAGTAGGTATCCAACGTCTGCTTGACAGCAGTGACTGCATACTGCCTGATCCCTTATTGTTGGGATCAATATTCCACTTCAGGTTCCAAACTCCCACTCAGCTACGCCAGCAAACGAGGCTGCATAGTGGATCATTATGCAAATCCATCTCCACAGATGAACTGGACGCTCTCCACAATGACTGACTTGGCACTACCGGTCCCTGCGGTGATCTCGGATTGCCAATTCAGGCTTCCATGGCCGAAGCCGGAACCGTTTAGCATCACATGACCAGACCAGCGGTGTGTGAGTTCATACACGTCATACCACCTTTGGAAATAGATAGCATTGCACATAGAAACACAAGACGAGTGACCGTGATGCACGACTGGCATCTTCTCCTGTTGATCCATAAGGTAGCCAACGCATGCCACAGTACAAATCACGTAGGAAAGGGGTGTGAATTCAGGTACCCGCATGAGGATCACCGGGGACTTAGCTTCCGCCATGCATATAAAACCGGAACTATATACTACATCACAAGCCACAATATATGTACATAGCGATGAGCGGGACTCACCTCGGCATTGCAGGCGCCCGCAGGCTCTTTTGTCCTCCCACGTGTAGACAAGATGGAGGGTTTAGGCTAAATCAGCCGGGGAAGCTTAGACGCGAGATTCCTTGAAACCAAGGTGCTGTCTTCTCCGATTCCGCGCTGTCTGGTAACTACGGTACTAACGACGGACACGGCGATGGATAACGTAGCAGAAGGGGGGATTAGTGTGGTTGTACAAGATTGCTTGGGATGTGTTTGATGGCGGTTGACCATCGGTGGCAGCTGGCAAGTTGCGTCTCAGGCCCCACGTGGCCCTGTCGATCATTGCGAAAGGAACAAGACGCACGCTCAGACACGGCAGCTCCGGATGGCCCGGGGCTAGTGGAGACTCCGGCCTATCTCCGTGGTCCGAACCCTCCCCTTTCGCTGATCAGGTTTACAACATCAGATGCCGGAGCCGTCGCAGTCGTTTCTCCAAACTATCATTTCTGCCAGTCGTTTCGTTTGTCTATCATTTTTACATACATTAGATGAACATGTCCGCCGAAGAGATGCCGCTCCTTCGGGAAACAGGTACGGTTATTCTACTCTTTAGTCTCGCCCCACACCGGCCCAAAATCCTACCCACATCACCGGTCCGGATCCTCTGGGCTAGCGCTGACACGGGCCCGTAGGTTCCCCCGCCAGCGCCGATAATAATCCCCCGACCGGAGGAGGGTGTCAGCTGCCCCAGAACATCGGGCACCGGGGGTACAAGGCCGCCTTCCCGGAGAACACCATGGCCGCGTTCCGCGGCGCCGTGGCAGCCGGTGCACACGCCATCGAAACAGACCTGCATCTGTCCCGCGATGGCGTGGCCGTACTGTCTCATGTGAGAGAGACTCAACAACCAGATATGATAATGATAATAGAACTGATAGACGACTAAATGAAAATGAAACACCAGGACGCCACCCTCAAACGCTGCTTCGGCATCGACAAGAAAATCGCCGACTGCGACTGGGAATACCTGCGCACCCTCCAGACCGTCCAGCGACCCTGTCAGGGCATGCCCCGGCTGGCCGACCTGCTCGAGTGGCTAGCCCAGCCCGGGCTGGAGTCGGTTTGGGTGTTGCTGGACATCAAGCTGGACGATGACCCGGAGCTGCTGCTTGCTGCGATTGCGCGGGCCGTCGGGTCTGTAAGTCCGGGGGAAGGGTGTCGTCCGTGGAGGGAGAGGATCGTTGTGGGGGTTTGGAACGTGCGTTTACCCCTTTCTTTCTTTCTTTCTTCCTCTTTTCCTCTTTTCCTCTTTCTCAGACCCCCTCCCGGTCCTTTACCCGCAGGGGCCTACCATTCAATAAACACATATCTCTACACGTATATACATCTCAGTATATTACACGCTGACAACATACACAGGAGAACTACGTCCACCTCGCCCGCGCCCTCCTCCCCTCCTTCCCGCTCGCCTACATCGGCTTCTCCCTCGTCTACGCCAAGCGCTTCCTCTCCGACGCCCACCCGGACGTGCACTTCAACCTGTTCCAGCCCGTGCTCGTCGGGCCCTTGGGCGCCCGCTTCCGCAGGGAGGTGCGCAGGCGCGGGAGGCGGCTGTTTGTCTGGACGGTCAACGACGAGCAGTGGATGCGGTGGAGCTGCAGGAAGGGCGTCGACGCGGTCGTTACGGATGAGGTCGGGCGGTTTGCGGATGTTAGGGATGGGCTTGATCAAGAGAGTGTTGGTGGTAGTGATGGTGGTGCTGGTGAAGGTAAGATGGTGGCGGTGGCACGCAATCGTCGCCGAGGGGACGTTGGGGGGCCGCTGCTGCGCAAGGTGGGACTGTATGTCAAGGCGTTTGTGTTGCAGGGTGCGGCGCTGCTGTTCACGGTGCTGTTGTGGCATCGGTTGAGCACCAGGGGTGCCATGGGGAGGAGGCGGTTGAAGGGGAAGCCGGTGCTGGACAAGACGTGAGAGGAGATACCAGTGGTGGGCTTTTTGTTTGCAAGCGGGAAGCGTTGCTCCCGAAATCTCCTGTGGGTGTGCTTTTTACTGTTGTTGGAAGCATTGAGAGCGCCGTGCGTTTTACGGCATGTTTCTAGATTAGGGTTAGCGTCTTCGGCATCTTAATGTTGATTTGGATGACGCTTGGGAAGAGGCCGCCATGCCAGTGTTGGGAATATGCTCGGTTTGTCCATGTTCGACGCGGTGGCATACGGGCTGGGATTGTGAGGATAGACGTTGGACTGTAATGGCTGATTTGTACGTAAAGCTCAAGCTGCTTTCAGTCGGTTGCTTTCTCTCCACTCTACCAGCCTGCCTTTATTGGCACACTACGGTTGCAAGACCGGCCGCTTGGCTCGCATCGGAGACTGCGCATTTCATGAGGCGGGCTACTCGCCGGTTCGTCGCTCGAGAGCGGAAGTTGGGTACGCTGCATCGGTTAACGGCACGAGAGATTGTCGACAGATGTTGCTGGGGTGGTTGCGGTGCGGTGGGAATAATCAGCCACGGCATTGTCATACTGCACTACTGGCTGTATGTATGAATGCTCCTTAAGCTGTGCTAGCTCAGTTGGAAACGAGAAACCTGAGATCCGGTCAGGGGTCAGCCACCACGGCAGCAAGAATCCTGTTACGGTGTATGTGTCACAGGAATGCCGACTTGCCGTCCCACAGCCTGACAGCTAGGCACTCCGGGCACGACATCGCAGCATAGGATAATGGTAAGTGTTTGTTCAACATGGCCCGTAAGAAGGGGTGGAAAAACCTGCGGTGGACGCGGCAAACCCTCTCCTCATACGCCATCTCGCCCGCCACAGACAAGCATATCTTCCGAGATGGCATGCAGTCTCGTTTCTAAGTTCACCGGGAAAGAGGAACACAACTGCATCGAGCGCTCTATACAATAGTCTCAGATGAAGGTCCGAGGACAAGGAGACAATTGTTCGACATATGCAGCCCTCCTATACAGAAACAAGCGATTTCTTTTCTTGCGTCCCTTCCGTTTTCTAGCAAGTCTCTTTTCCATCGTTATTACCTCGTAAAACCTGACGATAAGTAGTAGACCTAAGAGTGCCCGAAGTCGTCCTTGGCGGAAGAGCGCGAGAAGATACGTATATCAGTAAAGACTATCATTCGTCTTCACCTTGGCTCTGAGAGGCGACAGCTCTCTTCGAGACAAGAAATCCCTGCGGTGGCGGCTGTGAGAGCTGACGTGGACAGGAGTACGGAATACTCAGCTTGTTCAGCTGCGCGTGGAATAAGCTGTGCAACATGAAAACGTACTCACCGATCTCGTAACCTTCGAACCCCTGCTCGGGTAAAACGTTATACTTGTATAGAAGATAGGCTATAAGTTATACCACAATCACCTACAGTCAACTACCTACCTGAAGCGTATCGTTGGATAAGAGGCCGTGGAAACCCGTCCTTCTGAATCTAGTAGTCCTAGAGTTTGAGCCGCGCACTAATAATTGTGAATCTGTGCAAGGTCGGGAGCTGAACAGGTTACAGAGTACGACGTATCTTATCGTAGAACAGGGGTGGGTACATGCCCCTGTAGTCCGTCCCTGCCTTATCTCCGCTGTGACGTGAGCAATGCCTAGACTCAGGTCGGATACTCGGGGGCATTAGAGTCCGTCGAGCAGCGGTTGGCGTTTAAATACTTGATATCTGACCCGAGCAAACCTATAACGCAGACAAGTGGATTTTCTCGCTTGATATCCGTATCGAAGGAATGACGGATTATACCGGCGGCAGCGTGGAGGCCGATCACCTCTGCGTGTTGGTCCACGGGGTAAGCACAATAATGCATGCATTAGCCTGCCCGCACTTTTGCACCTGGGACAAAACAGCTGCTGACGCGACATCAAACGCGATTTACAGTTATGGGGGAACCCGGACCATATGGCGTCCGTCGCCAAAGCCTTGCGAGCACAGTACCCCCCCGAACAGGTCTACATCCTCGTCGCAAAACGCAACAGCGGGTCGTTCACTTACGACGGCATTGAGCTTGGGGGCGAGCGCGTGTGCCTCGAGATTGAGGAGGAGCTAGAGAAGATCAAGAGTGCAGGGGGCAACATCAAGAAACTCAGCGTTGTTGGGTATTCACTCGGAGGGCTGGTCGCGAGATATGCCATCGGACTGCTCTTCGCGAGGGGGGTGCTGGACAATCTCGAGTGCATGGTAAATAATGCGCTCCCGGTTCACGCGACCGAGAGAGAGCTTGAGATACTGACATTATCGGCAGAATTTCACTGCATTCGCAAGCCCCTTCCTCGGCGTCCGAACACCACTGCGGGGATGGGCCAACCAGATCTGGAACGTCCTGGGCGCGAGGACGCTGTGCATGTCCGGGCGCCAACTCTTCGGCATTGACCGGTTCCGCGACACCGGCAAGCCCCTGCTCGCCGTGCTCGCCGACCCCAACTCCATCTTCATGTCCGGGCTCGCCCGCTTCAAGCGCCACACCCTGTACACCAACATCGTCAACGACCGGAGCGCCGTCTACTACACCACCGGCATCTCCAAGACCGACCCCTACACCGACCTGTCCAAAGTCACGGTGCGCTACCTCAAGGGCTTCGAGGACGTCATCCTCGACCCGCTCGACCCGGTATCTCCCGCCCCGACACCAACACAAACAACAGAACCCGCCGAGCCCCTCCGAGCCTCGGTCGAGAAATGGGCCAAGCGCGTCCCCTTCGCGCTCGCCCTCACCCTCTTCATCCCGTTTGGCGTCGTCGCCTTCCTCGTCAACTCGGCCATCCAGACCGTCCGCTCCGCCCGCCGCGTCAAGCTGCACGAGAGCGGGCTTGCGGGGATCAATGTCCAGGATTTCCGCGTGAATCTCTGGATCAAGGAGATTCGCTCGGCGGTCGAGAACACGTACGAGAATCTGAATAGTTCTCAAAACCAGGAGTACCTCCTCGACGAGGATGATGAAGATGAAGGGAATGGTGATGATGAAGGGATAGAGGCCGTTGCTACTGCTGGTGGGGGCGGTGATGGTGATGGTGATGGTGATGGTGATGGTGATGCCCCCAACAAATCCGGCAGGGAGATCCTCTCGCTGGAGAGGAAGCAGTCGCGCCAGCAGGAGGGCGGGTTCCCGACGCTCGCGCTGGCGCCGTACCGTACGTCAAATTCGTGCTGTTTATTGCCCTATCTGGCTGTCTCGGGAGCCATTGTGCTCCTGAGACAGCACTTTTGCTCCCGAATTGCTCCCGAGACATCCCGATTAGGGAAGAAATGGCTGACATTGTTGGACAGAGTTTGAGGCCATCCAGGCGCTGGATAGGCTCAAGTGGAGGAAATATCCGGTGTGGATCCACAAGCATCGCCATAGCCATGCGGCGATCATCGTGCGGATGGATAAGCCTGGTTTTGAAGAGGGGAAGGTCGTGTTGAGGCATTGGGTCACCGAGGAGTTTCTGGTTTGAGCGGGTGCATCTGAGATGCGGAGAGCAGGGATTTGTGTTAGGAAGCGGTGGAGTTTTGGTTTAGAGGAGAGGCGCCGCAAGGAGAGGCGTTCGGAGCCTGTTGGAGCATGTTGTAAATTGGGAGTACTCATTAGAATCCAGCGAGGTAATGTTTGGTGTGCTACTAGGTGCTGTGTGTAGATCCAGAGAATATCTCGAGCCCCCGGTTCAGTTATGTACCTACGTAAGTTTAGGCAAGTAGTGCGGAACACGAAGGTGCTGGGCTGAGTGGGACTTGGAAGAACCCTAGGACATCACTTCCAGGTCCGGCTTTATTAACTCATATGCAACGGGTTCTGCATGCTTCCGCATATTCCTTTTCTTCTGAGTTCATAATCGTTATACTTCTCGAGACTAATCGAGTTAAGACTTCCGTCCGTGGAAGATTGCTTCGACCACAAAGGACATGAAGGTGTCTGCTGCTAAGACCGAGCTATTCCTTCCTTGGCTTAGTGCCTGCAGCTCCCGACCCGACGGTTTGGGCGGACCGGCAGAAGATCCACACACAAATGAACGGGGCACGAAAAGACCGACTTCCGAGCCGTCCACTCACACCTCGACGGACGCGTTCTCAACGTTGCCTCTGAAGCGTGCCGTAACCCGATTCCCACAATATCCGTCGCATGTTCGGAGCGATGAGGACCTCACGCGTTGCGAAGGACACGTCCAAGTACTTCGACACGAGTTCGAGTTCAACGACCGTCCTCCCCCGACGTTCGACGCGATCGACCCTTGCGCGATTCGCCTACACCAGTGCAAACGGCAGCCTGCCGTCCGCCGCTGCCAGCAGCGACAATGGCGACAATGCAAATGCCGAGGTGGCACTCGGCTCTGATATCGAAGATGCCGTCAAGTCAACCGCCACGCGCAAGCGCAAGCGTACCACAACAATAACACAGTCGTCGTCATCGCGGCGGGCCGTGACCAGAACGATGAAAACCGAGGTCAAGACTGAGATTAAAGAAGAAGAGCATGACTCCGAGCCAGAGACCAAACCGAAAGCCCAAGGCCGCGTCCGAAAGCCGGCGCGCAGGACGACAGATGCGGCCACCGGCGAAGTAAAGGTTGAACCGCCTTCGGACTGGGAGGAAATCTACAACCTCGTCAAAGAAATGCGTCTCACCGGCCCAGCAGCGAACGCGGCCGTCGACACAATGGGTTGCGAGCGCCTCGCGCGTCCCGACGCGAGCGCCCGCGACAGGCGGTTTCACACCCTCGTAGCGCTGATGCTGTCGAGCCAGACCAAGGACACGGTCAACGCCGAGGCGATGGCGCGGCTGCAGAACGAGCTGCCGCCGTACGAGCCCGGCGCGCCGCCCGGTCTGAATCTGGAGAACATGCTCGCTGTCGACCCGAAGCTGCTGAACGAGCTGATCGGCAAAGTGGGGTTTCACAATAACAAGACAAAGTCAGTTCTACCCTTACCATTACCTTGAGGCCCCCTTTTCTTCCCCACCTCCCTTCATATTGCTCCTCCACCCATCGCATACGTATGTACATACATAACTAAATCATTAAATGGGAAAGATACCTCAAACAAACAGCCGAGATCCTCCAATCCCACTACGCCTCCGACATCCCGGACACCATCGAAGGCCTCACCTCCCTGCCCGGCGTCGGGCCCAAGATGGCCCACCTCTGCATGAGCGCCGCCAACGGGTGGAACCGCGTCGAGGGCATCGGCGTCGACGTGCACGTGCACCGCATCACCAACCTGTGGGGGTGGCAGGCGCCGCCGACCAAGACGCCCGAGGACACGCGACGGGCGCTCGAGGCGTGGCTGCCGCGGGACAAGTGGCGGGAGATCAACTGGCTGCTGGTCGGGTTCGGGCAGACGGTCTGTTTACCCGTGGGTAGGAAGTGCGGGGAGTGCAAGCTGGGACTGAGGGGGTTGTGTAAGGCGGCTGATCGGGCGAAGGTCGCGCTGGGGAGGAAGAAGTTGGAGGGGGTGGTGGTGAAGAAGGAGGAGGAGGTGGTGGATGTTGAGGTTGATGAGCAGGGGGAGGGCAGGGTGAAGGTTGAGAAGGAGGAAGGAGAGGTGAAAGTTGAGAAGGGGGATGGGGAGGTGAAGGTCAAAAAGGAGGAGGCCGTGACGAAGGTCAAGAAGGAGGAGGGGGTGATGAAAGCGGAGAAGGAGGAGATAGAGGCGAAGATCAAGAAGGATGAGGTGGTGATGGAAGTCGATGAGGGAGACAAACGTGAAGGTCAAAAACGAGGAAGGGGAGGTGAAGATCAAAAAGGAGGAGGGTGCGATGGATGTTGATGTGGACGGAAAAAGCGAGGGGGCAGTGAAGATCAAGAAAGAGGAGGAAGAGAAGAAGGATATGGCGATGACTTTCAAAACGGAGAATGGGGGCCTTGTATGGGATGGAGAGGCGAAATACAGTGCGGATGGAGAGAGGTGAGCGGGATAGGAGAAGGTTGTGGGACACTCCACTTTGCACCACGCTCAAATGAGTCCCCTGATACCCGGACTGTGGATGGGTATTGTTACACAGTACTGTACTGCGTACCTACCTTAGTCATTCTTGGCATGCATCGAGTCATCAGATACGATATCGGAGGCCCTGCTGATCGTGTTCGCCATCAGCACCCAAAGGGCGAAGTGCATCCATCACATTCTTAGAATCTAGGAGGAATGACAAACATATTCAGTCGCTGCAGGATGTCTATTTCCGAGTCTAAGTTACCTGACCGATAGCCAAGTGCGGAACCCAGAGAAAAGCTGCTATCTGAAGCGAACATCCCTCGTCTTATTTCAGGACAAATCCATCCCATCCATATTCCTTGCCCCCTAAATGAACCAAGCAAGGTGTAGAATATCTGACCCCAATCTCCCTTGACGCCATGCCAAAATACAGTAGATAAGCTGCCTGTACTCCAAGCAGCCCTGCCGTGTCCCCGCAAATGCCTTGAGAAGAGAATCGTATCGAAATTCGGTGACTTGGATGCAAGTCGTGAGTGTCGAGCCGCAGTGTCGCGAGTTAAGTGTCGGGAATGAAGTTTCGGCGGATTCAGTCTCCGAAGATCGTCATCAGGTCCTGCCTATCACCGGGATGGGCCTAGACGATCGCTCATGGTCGCGAGCGGGCTGCGAGTCGAGCCAAGCCCGTCCACCGTCGCTGTCGGGAACTCTATGCGGTCTTGATGACTTGGGTGCGCTCCTTGTTAAGCTGCATCGCGTTTTGCTCGAACGCTTCCCTCTTGCACTTGCGGATAAGGTCAGCCAGCATGTCCTCTGGGAGCACCTCGGAGAGCCCGACGAGCCACCAGTGCGACGGCGCTGGATAACAACTTACGTCTTCGAGGTTCTGGCATTTGTGGTCTTCTAATAGACGGTGGTTGCTGCAGAAATGACCTTGGCAGAAGGTGCAATCTCCTGAGATGCGCTGAGCGACCGCCTTGCAGTCCTCGAACTGACACCTGAGCTTCTTAGGCATGTTGCTGGCGATGTGAAATGCGAGTAAAAGCGATTTCGATGGTTGCGTAGACTGGGAACGGAAAGCCCGGAAACGTGGGCAGGCAGAAGGACGATTGCGAATCCGGTCTCGGCGGTGTGGCGGCGTGCCTCACGGGACGTTGATGAGTCGACGGGAAGGAAAGGGTTGAAGCCAAGAGGGCGAGAAGCGAGGGTGACTGGCGGGGTTATAAAGAGGACGCCCGGTGGAGGTCCATTCCGAGACAACTAAGGGACTCACGTGGTGTCGTAAGGAAGGTATCCCTGGAAGCGGTGGCCAACTGGACAAGAAGCAAGGAAGGGAGTGGAAGCCACTGGACCAGCTGGCCGAGGCGAGGCGGCGAAGGTACACAGTTACATCGACCAACAACCCAGGCCTGTTGAAGATGTCAAGGGTCAGCGAGCCCGCGGCTGTCCAATTGGATCCGGGGCTGCCTTGCGTGGCGGCCGCCCGGCGCAAACGCGAGGCTCCGCTCGCGGCGAGCGGTCGACAATTTCCGCTGGTTATTCTGCGTTTGAATGGGCTTTCAGTGACACCTTCAGACGACGATCCTCGTGTCAGGCAGTAAAGCAGGTATTTGATACAACATGCACTGACTGATCTCAAGGTGCCCTGCAACGTGGGACCACAGATCTCCATAGTTGCGACTGGACAGCTGCATCTCGGCATGTGCGCCTGTTCAAAGATCCATCGATGGACCGCTTGGCATCATCTGGTCTACCGTGATGTAACTAACCGTATTTGGTTAATGTTAGCAGCCATGATGTTGCATAAATGACAGAAACGAGAGTCATACCACAGTATAAGCAGACAGTATAAGAAGCAAGAAACAAAGGGACAAAGGAGGAAAAATGAGGAATGCTGAAGTCGTCAAGGATCCAAGCATTTCGGCATCAGCGGTTAAAAAGTGCCGCTGGGGTTTGGTCAATTCAGAGAGGTGATTACCGTATGAGGAAAGAGCAAAGCGGCTAGGGCCCCTTTATGTAGGACGCTCGCGTGCCCATTTCCTGCTGCGCGCCCTCAAAGTCCGCCTTGTCCCATGCCAATGGAAGGTCCATTGATGGCGTTGATGGGTGCGGTCCAGAAAGATACCAGCCTATGACAGAACAAATCGCAGCCGAATGCATCAATGCTTCTTGGCTAGGTAGTTAGTATGTAAGGCACGACTGGCAAGGGATTTAGGAACCATTGACCATTGTGGCCAGCAACGGAAAACACGGCACTGAAGATCCAAGACTTCCTCACCTTGGGTCGACATATGTGGCCAACTCGTTGCACCGAACAGTTGTCTGCATCTGTTGATTTGCAAGTCAGCATAGCAACCCAAAAGGGCACTCATGCAGCATCCAACGGCGTCCAAATGTAACGGGAAGGGTAATAAGGCTCACCTGCGATAACTATCAGCAGAGGGATGCACCCCCACGTCATCACCTAACCGTTATGCCTTGCCGTGCCGAGCAGAGGGCCAGGACCGCTCGCGGGCTGCGGGCCTCTCAACCCGGCCGGCCCCGATCAGCCACCTCCTTGCTTCCGCGGGACAAATTCCTGCGAGCGCCGGCTGCAAAAGATGATACCTCCTGCAAGCCCCGTCGCGCTGGGAAAAAAGCGAAAAACATCGGCCTCGGTACAGAGCACACCCCCGGTGTCCGGAGAACCACGATAAACTCAACCGTTATCCCGGATGACCACCGAGTCGGGTTGTTGACGATGATGGCGGTCCGAATAACCTACACCTCTGAAGTTTGGGGTACGTAGCTCCATGGCGCCGGGGCGGTAATAGGCCGGAAGGGCCGGTTGCCGCTGCCGCCGCCGCCTAACCTCCGGTGGCCCCGCCTCCCTATGTACCCATGCTTCTCAGACGGTTGTCGGCATCGGGTGCCATCCCTTTGCTTTCTGAAGGTTAATCTATTCATTAGCCGTGGTCATTCACTGCGCCCAACTGATGACTGCATTATGTTGCAACAGTCCAATCCCTTGATTCACCTTTGCGAGAACGGTGACCGGCTGATCCGAACGGATACATAAACCCGGATGGATGTCTCTGATGGTTGGATGCCAGCAAGCGACGCGGGAGCGAGCAACCCACGGAAGCAAAGCCGGTATCACGCAAGACACGTAGGTCTCCTGTAGGTCTCACCTCAGCACAGCACTACCGGCCAAGCTCTCACAGCAGAGTCATCTTATGTAGCACATACATACCAGTCAGCGTGTACTCGGGCTCTCATCTCAAGCTATCGGAAAGCGCCGTGACTCACACCATCCAGGCCTTCAACCAGCCTGAGCTTGTCAAGCTAGACAAAGGAAAGGATTACGAAATCCAATAGGGCGCCCATCACGACCTTCCCCAGAGTTCCTATTTCGACGTTTCACTCATTGTAACCGTCAAACGATACGGAGAAGATCGGAAGAGGAGGGTTATCCGCTTAACTGAGAATAGTTCGAGTCACGAACCATCCACCTTAAGCGCAGCAAGACCGGCACAGTAAATGCTTTTGGACACCATACAGCGGCTCTCGGAAAATCCTGTTGATATACTGTCAAAGTACACGTTTTGCTAGATCATCACAGCCGCCCAGACACAACCTGCCCTCTAAGGTCACTCGTCCTTCATAGTCAGCACCGCCCGGATGCAGTCGCCTTGCTTCATGACCTCGAACGCCTCGTTGATCTGGGCCAGCGTCTTGCGGTGCGTGATGAACTCGTCCACCTTGAGCCGGCCCTCGAGGTAGTCCTGTACCAGGCTGGGCAGCTGGCTGCGGCCCTTGACACCGCCGAAGGCGCTGCCCTTCCAGACGCGGCCGGTGACGAGTTGGAATGCTGTATAATGTTAGCATCGGTACATAACCAAGTAACAGGAAGCACATGTCAGAGGGAGAGAAACCTACGTCTCGTAGAGATCTCTTGCCCGGCAGCCGCGACACCGATGATGATGCTCTGGCCCCAGCCCTTGTGGCAGGCCTCCAGCGCCGCGCGCATGACACTGACATTGCCCGTGCAGTCGAACGTGTAGTCGCACCCACCGTCCGTCATCTCCACCAGCTGGTCGACCACGCTCTTGCCCTCGGGCAGCTTGGTCGGGTTGACAAAGTCGGTGGCGCCAAACTTGCGCGCCCACTCCTCCTTGGCCGGGTTGACGTCCACCACAATGATCTTGCCGGCGCCCTGCGCCACCGCACCCTGCACCACGCTCAGCCCGACACACCCGGCACCGAACACGGCCACGTTGCTGCCCTTCTCGACGTTGGCCGTGATGCGCGCCGCGCCGTAGCCCGTGGTGATGCCGCAGCCCAGCAGGCAGGTGCGGTCCATGGGCGCGTCCTGCTGCACGGCCACGACCGAGATGTCGGCCACCACCGTGTACTGGCTGAAGGTGGAGGTGCCCATGAAGTGCAGGATGTCCTGGCCGCGCGCGCGGAAGCGGCTCGTGCCGTCCGGCATCACGCCCTTGCCCTGCGTCGCGCGGATCTTGCCGCAGAGGTTGGTCTTGCCGGACTTGCAGAACTTGCATTCTTTGCATTCGGGGGTGCTAGATTATCATAAGCATGGTTAGTGGGTCGGCCGGATGGGTTCCTTCCTTGGGTTGAGACATTGGAAAATCGGGGGAGGGGTCTTTTCTCATACTAGAGAGCGACGACATGGTCACCCGGCTTGACGTTGGTCACGCCCTCGCCGACCGACTCGACGAGACCGGCACCTTCGTGTCCCAGGATGACGGGGAAGGCACCCTCGGGATCCTTGCCGGACAGTGTGTAGGCATCTGCAAGTTAAGCCCGGTTTTAATCAGCGTCCGCCCGGCCATCAAGGTGCTCATGGATCTAAGTATCGTGGAGGGGCGGGCTGTTACCTGTGTGGCAGACACCGGTGTAATAGATCTGGATGCGCACCTCGTGGGCCTTGGGCGGTGCTACCTCGACGTCCTCGTAGCTGAGTTCCTGGCCCGGACCCCAGGCGATGGCCGCCTTGCAGGTGATCGTCTACATACAAGGCCGGTTAGCGAAGCTCGACAGCCGGGGCGACCTGAGCTTCCAGGGGTTGATGCGGGGTTGTTTTCTGCTCCCGTCCGGCCTCACCTTTCCTGCTGTTGACGCCATTGTGATGCGCTATATGAGTTGGGTGAATTGAAGAACGGCAGATTCAGTCAGCTCAGCTCTCCCCAAAACACATACAGGCTCCCTTTTTGTCTGTTACAATGAAATGATGCGGGAGCGGCTATCGAAAAGCTGTCGGGCGAGTCTTTTGACCCCGCCTTGCGAGGTGGGGTTCCCGAGGGGTCAAGCAGGATTGCCGGCAAACATCACTGCTGAGACTTTTACCCTTCGGCGATATCACGGCATCCCGCCTTGCCAACTAATGGTTCGGCAGTTCAGATTCTTTCGGCTGCTTAAAAGCCTTACCAGTATCCTTAGCCGTCAATCTGTGTATCCTTGATAGGTATTTCTGACCAAACTTGGAGATATTATCCAGGACGTCTTGAGAGCTCACAGAGTGTCTCCATGAGCGTTGTAAACTGATTGTCTTGCTCTCTACTTCGGACCTTCCAGGTCGTTCGGCTGAGATTCGCCAGGGTGGGTCGGAACCCAGTTCAGAACGCCGGCTCGAAGCATTGATGGGAGCTGGTGCAGATATAAGTGTCATGAGAAGACTACACCCAACTGCATCGGGATATTGACTGTAGGGGTGCGCTGCCCGCTACGTGGACGCGACTGTTGTGCTCTTTACAAACCCGGTATATATAGATTTTCCGACCCGGTATGGACAGTACGTGGGCCTGGCATCTTGCGTTCAGGTGGCACTAGGCTCCGTCTGAGTCTGTATATCTTGACGTTTTATTTAGTGCCTAGCCCGGCGCTAAGGTTCGACTTAAGCCGGCTTCCGAACACCTACCTTGCCCAATTCTATCAGGCGGCACCTATACATCTCTCCCGGAGCCGGTCCAGTAGATCTGGTGTCGGGATTTGCGTTGCGTTGCAAAGGTTTGAATTTATTGGGAGCGCTGACCTACACCAGGGGGCGTAATGGATCTAATGGGTGATCATGTGATGGTATGAGCTCTTACGCAGGTGTGTAGTAACCGGTTCTGTAGCAGCATTGAATACTGAAGCAGCCTGAAAAAAGGAAAATTTCTCCAAGGTAGAAAGAGGCCACAATATATCCAAGCCTAAATGTTCGAGCGCAATTTTGTGACCAGATTGCCAACACAATCTTAGGAAAAACCACCTTCAGTTGCTGCGATGCTGTCTGATTTTATGGGTGGCACAATCTCAGTCCATTCATTTTGCAAGTCCTTCAGCTTAGGCTTGGGAACCTGAAGCTTGGGTTGAAGGCGGCCCAACCTTGGGTAATAGCTGCTGCTCCCGGGGCTCTGCTGCACTCTTCTCCAGGTCAGGCTGTTTTGGCTTCTTCCACCATGCCAGTCGCCTGATATGACGGTCAGCAACTTGTTCTGATGCATAGAAAGACTGCCAACGATACGTACTTCACCATCCGGGCGATTCGCGCGTCCAAGTCATGATATTCCGCGCAGGCATAGCAGCCCTGTGAACAGCATCAGCGAAACCGTGTCTCCCCTCAAATATCGTGCGAGACTCCTGACCAAGAAGCCGCTCAGTAGCCATGCAAACGCAACGATGAAGCTGAAGGCAAGCACCACTCTCCACCGCGAGCAGCCGCGCCGGGTGACGACCGTTGTATCGCCCGTGTCGGGGTTCGAATAGACAGCCCAGTAGCTGCTGAACCAGCCCGAGGTGCAAGTGTTTGTTCCGGTGAGCTACAACACTGTTTAGTAATCCACCGCGGAATGCCCTTCTCGGTGGCAAGCCGGACGGTTTGCACTCACATCTTCAAGCAGGGCAAAGCAGACAATCCAGCAGATAAAGAGCGCGAAGTCAATGGGGAAAAAGTGGAACGAGTATTTGAGAGGAGGAAGCAGGATGATGGTCAGGGCCACGCTGATGGCAGCGATGGATATAGCATATACCAAGCGAGAGTCTGAAGGGCCATCGATGCGGTTGAGAGTGTAAAAGAACCGCGCGAGAATGCCGAGGATGATGACACAACAGCCAAACTCGAAGACGCGGAGACACGCAGAAATAACCTTGTGAGCTGTACCCATGGCAGTCGTTGAATTGATGCTTCCTTTGGGTTGTATCTTCGCTATCTTTCCGGGTGTTGAGGGTGAAACGCTGGCTTGCGGCCTACCCAAATCTCCCTTAAAACCAGATCGCGTTCGCCTGGGATGGAGAGGGGCACCGAAGGAAGGTCTTGCACGCACTTGGATGGTTAAAGTTCATGAATCATGCTTGCCTGTAGCTCACACTCTCACACTTGGCATGCGTCAGTCAACGAACATGCAAATCCATCGGGTGCCGGAATTGAAGCTGAATGCTCGCCTGAGCTTCAGATGTCTGGCTTGCTCTTTACAGCCTGCAGGTCATCGTGAATCGAAACTATAGCTGTCAATCTGTCAGTTGCCGACATTTTTGGAGGGATAACCCGGCGACACCAGAACGTCATTGGGAACGGTCGTTGATGCCAAAAGTTCCAGACCTCGGTCTTGTCCACCCATACCCCAAAATCTCCGGGTGCAATTCGACTCTAATTCGCAGGGTTGAGAACGCGAGGCCAGTATATAATTACACGCCCCTTCTTCCGTCCTTTTGCGCTACTAACCCCAGATCGAGCTCAACACTGGCCCGGCTAGAGCAGAATAGCAATCTAAAAAGCGTTTCCACTTCTGGACTGCCTGCGTTGCGATATTCGGCTGTAACCTCCCTTACCGTAGAAAGAGGTTGGTTCTATAAAGAAGCTCTTGGAGGAGACAGTCAGTCGTCTTACCACACAGTATAGCCGCCGCGACAAGCGCACAAGCCCAATCCGCTATCGCCCCTGCAAGTAAACTGTCGTATCGACGAGACGCGAGAATGCGTCCCGGTGAGGAGGAACTGCTGCTTTTCGACCTGAGGAGGAGGCGCTTTCAATATTGATCCGCTAATTTCGTGCTTCACACACACACAGAGCTACCCATGCGAAGCTTGGCTTCGCGAGAAGTCACCGTCATCGTCGTCAACCATAGCTCCGAGCTGCTTGAGCTCGATACCGACTCCGTGCAGCTCTGGCGGGGGAAATGGGAAGAAGAGGTTGCCGGGCGGGCACCAGTGGCCCAAGCGATCAGGCCCGGCGAGAGCGTTCTGTGGCGCTGCAAGTCGACAGGCATCGCCCAGGGCATCGTGGGTTCCGCGACCTTCCACATCACGGGCCACCCACCCCATGACAGGGTCCGCTTCACCTGGAAGAACCGCTTTTTTGGCCCTAACGCATACAACGCGCAATGTACTCGCGAGGGGTTCAAGATAAAAGTGGAGGGGGGTGAGGGCGCCAGTGCTGTGGTTGTCTTCATACTCGGTAAGTGGTACTTGAGTTCGCGCGCATTGTCGCATTGTGTCCTCGACTCGCCGCTGAAGCTTTCGGCCAATAGGACAACAACAATCCAGCGCATGATCTGGGGCACCCAGAACAATATGTATGAGATCATAGTAGTTCGATCGCGCAGAGATGCCGGGAAAAGGGATCGCAGCTGAAGTCTGGAACATCCAGCTTTTTGGAGGGGTTGTGAAGGGAGCCGCATCTCGTCTGGTTGTGTTTTAAGATTTTGATACTTTGATGCTATCCTGTTCGTTCGAGTTTGGATTTCCCCAGAATTCTCCCAAACCAGCTCAGGCAGAACGCTCATAATCTGTTGATCGAATCCTACTTCTCTATCATCATCACTATGGGGTCTGTTTCTAAAGTGTTCTCGGTAATTCTTCGCCTTGGAGAATTGGTTTGTGGTGTCATTGTTCTGGCGTTGCTTGGCCGGTTCCTCCACATCGTGGCCGAGGCGGATGTCTACGCTGACGCCCGTATCATTTACGCGACCGTCGTCTCGTCCATCGCTATAGCTTTTTCTATACTCCTCATGCCTCCATTCACCTACTCTTTTATGGCCTTCCCCTTCGACTTCATCATGTTCACTTTATTCTTGGTAGCATTCTGTCTCCTGGAAACGGTCCGCAAAACAACACCACCTCTTGAGATTTACAGGTTGGAATGTGCTAACTCATTTTCAAGCTCACCGGTGTCAACACCTGTAATGCGGCCTGGTACTGGGGTTACTGGGGCTTCTTTTGGGGTGGATTCTGGAGGACTCCGGTTGTTGTCACCGGTCCCGGGGACATTGACTGGGCTGGTTGCGCATCTTGGAGGGCAGTTCTCGCCTTTACCTTCATCTCATCAATGGCCTTTCTGTGCAGCACGCTTTTGGTAAGCAGATTCTTCCTTTTACGCGATCATGGTTCTCAGGCGAATGGAGTCTGACTTAAGGTAGGGCGCTTACGTTGTCATGAAATACCGAGAAGAAAAGAGGCACTACGCCCAGGATCTCAGTCATCCCGTGGCAAAAGCGGGCTAGGCGGACTATTAGTCGGTCGTTTTTGGTGGGTTGGGGGTTGGCGGGGGAAAAACAGACTCGGAACGATATGCGAATTGTCTTGATTTCACTTCGTATAATTCCACTGGAATTTTTCACAGTTTTCGTCTCTCCGTCTACCTACGTTCTTCGGAAAAGTTCTCTTCAAAACGAAAACAAACTTACGGATATTTGAATCGTTCAACGGCACACTACGGCGCCGGGAAGGGATTGTCCTAAGACTGACCCTGTCCTGCTCTTGTCTATCGCGTGACCGAGTTTGATGGTCCCTATGGCAGCCAAGACAACAGTGGATAGGAGCGCTTTTTTAGCATGTGACTGGATGGATATGTACATTACAAATAGCGGCAACTGGTCGTGGCCTCCGTGGCTTCCATCACATCAAGCAGGTTCGTTGGGGGGAGCCTGCTTGGTCGACCGTCTGGGAAGGTGCGTTGGTAGGGGTGCGTGCAGTATTAAACTGGGTCTCTGGAATTCTGGGCTCTGCGCAATTCAACCCGAGGGAAGGCAGGGAGGGTTAGAGAATAACCTAATTCGCTATCGATCTCGTGAGTCTGTAACTCTCTTACATAGGATGACGCTTGGATATCAGTAGATGCTTGGTCTCCCAAGGTGGGCAGGGCGAGCAATCCGCTGTCAATTGCGTCAGATTTCAAACCATTCTCACATAGCGTGCTGCTCGTGCGCTTGACCCTCTATCGGCAGCTACTCTGTCTTTTCAGCTCACTTAGGCGGTATCATCTTCACGGAAACCCCAGGGAAAAGACGATAACGTTACCTCGTCAACAGCCGTACAACGAGCCGATCTCTTCCAGCGCTTCCTATCATCTACTAATCAATCCGGCCTCTCATGATGATTTTCACCCTAGTGATAATGACTGCTGCTCTGGCTGGTGAGTGGGTTTGTACTTTGTTCTGTAGCTTTGCGCCACGATTAGGCAGTTACTTACGAGCAAGGGCAGGCTGTACCGCCAGCTTCCAGCGTGAAGAAGCCACGGCCCATGGCCGGCGCGGCAAGGCTGATGCGCCCGATGGCTACGCCCCAGCACCTGTCCCTTGCCCCGAATCCCGTCCATTTGTCCGGTCCGCGGAAAATTTGTCGTCCCAAGAAACAGCATGGTTGGAACGAAGGGGCAATATCACGACACCGGCATTGGTGGACTTCCTGGAGAGGGCCGGCATCACGGGGCTGGATGTCAGAGCTCACGTCCAGAGTGTTGTAGATCGTGGTCTCATTCTTCCAAGGATTGGAATAGCTGTGTCAGGTGGAGGATACCGCGCCTTGATGAATGGCGCGGGAGCCATATCTGCATTCGATAGCCGCACTGCTAACTCAACCGCGCCCGGTCAACTGGGAGGCGTGCTCCAGGCGGCAACTTATCTCAGCGGGCTCTCCGGAGGAAGCTGGTTGGTTGGCAGCCTCTATACTCAGAACTTCACCACCGTGGATTCTATCATTGATGCGACCGAGGGCTTTCTGAGTGAGCTTTGGGAATTCAACGAGACCATCCTCGAAGGTGCTTTCTGCCCCCCTCATAACTCGCTGTCTGGCAATCCCCGGATGCCTCGTTAACACTCCATATATCTAGGCCCGGCTACCTTATCCGTCGGCGACTATTACCGAGCACTGCACGACGCGGTGGACGCCAAGGCCAATGCTGGGTACAACACCACCATCGCGGATTACTGGGGAAGGTCGTTGTCATACCAGCTAGTCAATGCCACCGATGGCGGTCCGGGTACGTATTGAGACCACCAACAGGCTCCTTACCGTGGCTAATTGTGCGCGTTACTCTAACAAACTTAGGGTACACATTCTCTTCAATCGCCAACGACACGGCGTTTGCGGAGGCCTCGATCCCGATGCCCATTCTTGTGGCGTTGGAGAGGCCTGCGGGACAGCTTCTGATACCGGCGAACTCAACCGTCGTGGAGTTCAATCCGTGGGAGATGGGATCCTACGATCCGGGCAACCCCGCCTTTGCGCCGCTGCGATATGTCGGATCGCGCTTCACAAACGGAAGCCTCTCTCCCGGCAGCGAGTGCATAGCGGGAGTGGACAACGTGGGTTTCGTTATGGGCACGTCATCGTCACTATTCAACGAGCCTTTCCTGCAGATCTCGAGGGTGGAAGGCGTGCCGGACTTTCTCGTGCGGTCCTTAAACGCCACTCTGGCCCGGATCGGCGAGGAGAACCAGGACGTGGCAAGCTGGCCTAACCCATTCTTCCAGTACAACGCCCAGCAAAACCGGAATGCAAACTCGTCGATCCTCGCCCTGGTTGATGGAGGCGAAGACCTCCAAAACATACCGCTGCACCCGCTCCTCTGGTCCCTTCGCAGCGTCGACGTGATCCTCGCAGTCGACAGCTCGGCCGACACACCAAACCACTGGCCAAACGGCACGGCTCTTGTGGCGACGTACGAGCGCTCCCTCGGCAACGATTCCCAAGCCAGCGCCGCGTTCCCATCTGTCCCGGACCAAAACACATTCATCAACCTCGGACTGAACAGCCGTCCTACCTTCTTCGGCTGCGACCCAGCGAACATGACCAGGCCGGGGCCTCTCGTGGTGTACCTCCCCAACGCGCCCTACACCTACTACTCCAACGTCTCCACGTTCAAATTGGAGTATACCACCGAGGAGCGGCAGCTCATCATCCAAAACGGATACAACGTCGTGACCATGGCCAACGCTAGCGTGGATGCCCAGTGGCCCGCCTGTCTGGGCTGTGCGCTCCTCTCACGGAGTTTCCACCGCACCAACACAGACTTCCCGGCCCTTTGTGCCGACTGTTTCGACAGATATTGCTGGAACGGCACGGTCAACACAACCACCCCGGTGGTGTACGAGCCTGGCCAAATCGTCGTCGAAGAAGCACCTAGTAGTGCTTCTTACGGTCGGACTACGTTCTCAAGTGTTCTTTACCTTGTGGTTGTCGGGCTGCATTTCTTTATGTTCTTGGCGTAACAATGTTTCTTCGTTGAATCTGATGGTTTTGATATATCTTCCGTTGGTAGGATAACAAGGGCACCGGCACGGATGCCCGTTGTTGGGCTTGAATCAATTCTGTTTTGTTATTCCCAGACCTGGAACTATAACCGTTTACCGCCAACTATTTCAGCTCTGTTTAGAAAAAAGAAGTTCTGTGGGTTCGGAATATGTATATGGTACTACCCCCCGACCTTACGGAACAAATCCCCGACGACAGCCATGCGGGCTCAAGGCCTTACTTGAGGCCGAGGGGCATCTTTGAGATGGAAACATATGGTTAGCTTGGCAATTTCGTCCATCTTGGATAGCCTCAAACGAGAGAGCAGAGCCCTAGGTTTGTATGGCTGCGAATCTACGTTACTCCAGCCGGATGAGTGGAGTGTTGGAGAGGCAGGAGCCATGCAAATAACGTGGTTGTTTCTTCGGGTCAAGGGGGGTGTTGTACGTATATCTCGACGAGGCCTATGCCAACTACAGTAGTACAGATAAGGACCTGGTCATAGGTCTTTGTTGGTTGGTTGGTGACGGTCTCGCTCGGCGTGGGACGCATCGAACTTCTATCGGCAGTTTTTATTTCACGTATTTGCATAGAGGATCCTGCAGTTACTGCTACAGCTAAGTGGCTATACAGCTCTTCCCAGTGCGCCATTTGCTATGCAAGTATGCTAGACCAATATACTGCTCGCCTGTCGCTGGCCATCAGGTAAGTCTAAGTCTGGGGATCTCGGCCCATTCCGTGGCGGATTAGACCGCGAACTGGAGGAGACGAGCGCCTCGAAGACGAAATTCGCGGTTATTGACAGCGAGCTGTCGCGTCCACATATGAGAGATCGCAGTTAGACCTTCCTGACCAGATTCTCCGCGAGATCTCCGAGCCAGTGGTATTTAGCATCTAATCTAATCGACAGCTTGCTCCCTGTCCACAATTACAAGGCCGTTGATCGCGTCTATCCAGTCTTGCGTACCGGTAGTACGGCCAATCTCGAAACTGTCGCAGATACGAGGCGTCATCGCTCTCACTCTGAAATCAGAAACAGCCGAATCAAATGATTCTGCAGCCTCCTGGCAAGTATGTGCGTGTATGGCCGGGCTTGCCGCACAACTAGCCTCTTTACCACCAGACGATGAGAAATATAAGTATAACCTGGAGAGGTAAGAAAAGGGGCGTACGGGGGGCCTAGGAGATTCTTGCTGTTGGAAATCCCACCAAGCCACGACACCACGATGGATTCCGCAAAATGGAGCAGGGAAACGGAGGATCGCTGCGATTGGGAGCAGCGATACGGTCAATGCAACAGTGTTGCAGGACAATGCAGTCAATTGAGCATTTGTAGTGCATATGCGTTTGTGTTCTATGTTCTGGAAAGCTCCCGAGCACTCAAATTTGAAATACCGTATGTATCATGTGCCCATCACGTGCATATGCGTCCCCCCTGATCCGCTGACCCGCTCGTGCTTCGGGTAATGTGGCTGTATGTGCCTCAGCATATGCCGAGATAACCTAGTCTTTCCAACCGGCCCGGCTTCGATACGGGAGATACCTTACTGCTGCCCATTTTGCGAGTGCACACAGTACATACACACATACAAGCCAAACCCGGAAAATGGCCCCGCTCCCGCCTCCCTCCCCGCTCCCCGAATTCGTCTACAAGATCACCCCAACCGCCCCGCCCGAGCCGCTCCCCGAGCAATACCCGCTCTCGGACCTCGACCGGCAAGACGGCTTTGTGCATCTGAGCGCCGCGTGGCAGGTGCCCATCACAGCAGACCTCTTCTTCCGGGACACGCCCTCCTTCTACATCCTCAAGCTGCGGCTCGCCAACTTTGACCCGTCGAGCGTCAGGTGGGACGAGGTGGACGGGACGAACGGGTGTCCGCATCTGTACGGCAACTTTGGTGCGAAGGATGTCGTTGCTGTGAGGGAGTTTACGCGGGGAGAGGGCCAGTCGTGGAAGGAGGCGTTGGAGGGGGAGAAGGGTTGGTTGGAGTGAATGTTTGCGGGGGCGGGTGGTGTGTAAAGTGAAGTGAAGTGATACAGGTTATAGGCACCTGGTTCATCATGAGGATCCCAATTCAACCTGGGATAGAGCGAGGAAAACAAAACACCATGGTATTTCATAACGCGGAATCCTCCCAGGACCATACTGTGTATATCCCAATACCTAATGACATTCCAGAAACCGTACATCCCTAATCTAACCTAAACACCCGGGCAGCACCCATTCATGCCGTTCTACCATTAACTGAAAGGCCACGCCCTTGATCCTCACCAAACCATCGCGTCCGCCTCAGCCAACCACAGCCCGGCCAGATCCTTCGCCAACCCCAGCCTCAACCGCTTCATCACATCCTCCCCCTTCGTCTTGAAAGCCGCCACCTCCGTCCGCCAGTCCCATCCCCTCTTCACGGCAACCTTCCCCAGCGCAGCCGTTCCGCTGAGCGATTTCTGCAGCTGGCTCGCCATCACCGAGCTGCCCCCGAGCACCAAGTTCCCCGACGCACCACCACCGCCACCGCTGTTACTCTTCTTGAGCAGATCGGCCGGCGTTGACCCCTTCAGCCCGCCCGGGGCAGAGGCCAGCACCAGCTGGAGGAACTCATCGCAGGCATTGTACACCCGGCTGCCGACCGCCTGCAGGTCCTCGATCGCCTTGAGGATGACATCGATCTGGTCCAGCGTGATGACGGGCGTGTCGAACTGGCCGTGGTGGATGTTGGTGTTGTCCGGGTTGGAGACAAACACGAGGGCCTCGCCGAGCAGGGCGAGGAGGAAGTCCTCGCTGACGATGCCGTCGCGGGTCTGGTCGAACAGGCCGCCACGGATGTTGTCGTCCGAGCTGGCGATGACGCTGATGAGTGCCGTCGCGGCCTGCTGCCGGCGCGCCTGGGGCGTCGCGTTGGGCAGCGCGTCCTCGTTGTCGCGGATTTCGTAGAATTGCCGGAGCGAGGCGTAGCCGCTGAGCATCTTGCCCAGGAGCTCGGCTGCCTCCATGTCCTGTTTCGCGCATTGCTCGAGAGTCCTCTTGCGGTCGGTGAGCAGCTTGTGGAGGTAGTCGTCTAGATCGCTCGTGGGCGGGAACGCCGTGGATTGGATCAGCGAGTACGAGATGAGCAGGTTCATGACCTCGCGGACCTTGTTCGGCCGGTGTGCGAGGGCATAGTACCACATTGCCTCGCCGTAGCGGTGTGAATCCCGGGCGAGGATATCTCCGTATGTCTAGACAAAGGTCAGCAGGCCAACATTAGGGTAGCTCATGCCTCCACTGCTCACCTCCGCTGTATCCTGAGCATACTCGATCATGCCGAGCTCATTCAACAGAGTCCACAGCCTATCCACCGTCTCGTTCGAGTCCACATGCAGTCCCTGGACCAAGTGCTCCACCAGATCTCTCACCATCTCATCGGACCGCTCTGGCGAGTCTATCCGGCCGAGCACGCTAATCGCCAGTTCCCAGCCGTCCCGTGAGACACCCGATTTGTCCTTCACAGCAAACAGGCCCTCGAAGTCCGCCAGCGCCTGCGCATATTGCACCAAGGTACTGTCCTTGATGCCGTCGATCTCGTCTGGCGCACCGGGATCCATGCCTAGAACCTCGAGATCGTCCATGTCGAGATCCTCGAGCCCGAACGCCCCCGAGGGCTGGTGAGGAGGCAACCACTTCCCAAGGGACGCGATCTCGGCTACCGCGGCGGCAATCGGGAGCGACCAGCCACGAAGTAGGCCGATCACCGCCTTGATATTGTCTTCGAAAACGCAGGCCATGCCAATCTCGACGGGATTCTGCGCGTTGAAGTGGAAGTCCGACTCCACCGCCGCGTGGAAGGCGCGCGCAAGCCGGTCGAGATAGCTCTCCGAGTCCGACGTAGGTGTCGACGCGAGAACCAGAGCCTGCGACCGCGACATGGAGAAGGGCTTTTCCGCCGTCGTCCTCTGCTCATCCCACCACCCAAACAGGCCAACAGTCGCCTCGAGCCAGTCCTGCGCCGCTTCGAGAATGGCGCCCTGTTGCCCCAGGACGATGTCAAATACGATGTTCAAGTTCTCGTAGATTTCCCAAGGCACCTGGCTCTCTGCACGCCTGGCCATGCCGGCCATAGACTGCCTACTCCTTGTCTCCGACGCGAGAGAAGCCGAGAACGCTGAATCCCCAAACGCACTCTCCCTGCCCTCGGCGAACCGTCTGAGATGGTCCAGCGCGCCCTGCGCCCGCACGCGGAACAGAGTCCAGTCGCTGCTCCAGATCTCCCAGTTGCCGTCGTAGCCGGGGCAGCTTTCAAGCACGGCGATGGTCTGCTCAGCCGCGCGCTGCACATTCTCGAGCGCCCGGTCGACATAGGCGTACTCGCCGCGCTGGCCCCGCCGGACATGGCCCCAGCCCGCCTGCCTGAGCAGAGTCACCGCGTCGCCCACCTTGCCGCGCAGCAGCGCGATGAAGACAGCCTGCCAAAAGAGCGAGTGGCACGCCGGGCTGGGCCGGCACCGGAGGATCTCGTCCACCTGGTTCCCGTACATGTCGTGATACTCGTCCAGCCACCGGAACAGCGTCTCAGGCAGTGGTTCCGCGCGGCCCATGCCGCCGTCGTCGTATCTCGTGTGGTGGATCTGCAGCGCCAGATTGGCAAGGTAGTACGCCTTCTCAAATGCAGTGGCATGCGGTCCGGGTCCTATCTCAGCGGCATGCTCCTCCGTCGGCCGGGGGAGCTTATCCACGTGGCTCTTCCAGAGCGCGGCGACCTTGCCCGCCACCGTCGCGAGGGTATCGTCCATCTTCTCCTCGTCGTCCTCCGCCTCTCCAACTCCCTCGTCGTAGAGCCTGGAAATCAGATTTTCCGTACCCAGAATAACCTGCGCCGGCTCGGTGATCGGCGCCGTGCCCAGCTGGTGATACGCATCCCTCGCAATGGCCGCATACCTGAACTCCCTCCTCCGCGCGGCCCCGCCCGCCTGCACCACCGAAGCGCGGAAGATATCCTCGGCCTCGCGGCGCACCCGTTCCGTCGCAGCAGGCGTAGCAAGCATCAGCAGATCCGACTCATCCCCAATTTCCCGTCCCCCACCATCCTCAGGCATGTCAAGCCACATATCCCCTTCCTCCTCTCCCCCGTTCCCCCCATCCCCTCCTCCTCGCTGATCTTCCTCCCCAAAACTGTCATCATCAAACGTCGGCACCCCAAACGTCTTCGGCCTCTTCTCCTCCTCCTTCTCATCCTCCTGATCATCATCAGCAGCAACAGCCCGACTCAACCGACTCGGCCCGCTCGGCTGCCGCCCATGAATAATCGACCTCCCCAACGGCATATTCCTCCTCTTCCCACCACCACTTCCCAGACCCCCACCGACGCCAGTAGCAAACAGGTTCTTCTTCCCACCAGCCCCCGTAAACCCCGCGGCCGAGTTGAACCCGCCCCCGATCCCGGTGAACAACCCCACCGGCGGCGGGCCCCCTCCTCCAATTCCAATAACAGGATCCTCCTCCTTTTTTGTCTTTATCCCACCGCCCGACACGCCGCGCATGATGGAACTGCCCAGGTAGCTTGCCGAGGGCGCGCCGGCGGGCGTGAAGCTTGCGATGGAGGAGTTGGCGCCGCCGCTGGTCGGGGGCGGGCCGGCGGGGGTGTTGGACTGGTGGCTTGTTTCGGAGTGGCCGAAGATGCTGTTTTTATTGGTGGTGGTGGTGTTGGGATAGCGGCGGTCGGGGGTGGAGGGGAGGAGCGGCGGGGAGGAGGGAGGGCCGAAGAGGCTGTTTGACATTTTCGCTGTTGTTGTTGTTGTCGTCTTCTTCTGGCTCTAAAGTCTGGTGATTTTGTGTGTGGCTGCGGTTTTCACTGGAGGTCTTCGGCTCGGAGGTGAGGGACAATGTGGAATTGGTGTCGATGTTTATTTGTTGGGTTAACAGAAACCTGGAAGCGGTTGGCCAAATGGATCAGTTTGTTCAGTCGGAGATCGATTACATATTCCGCTAAGTAATCGTGGCAACTGACCGGTTGATATGTGTCGTTGAGCGGTCGCAATTGCCGAGTGAGAAGATGTGGTTTTCGCTTGGCGATGGACAAAGCTCCAAAACTGGGGAGCTTTCTCAGGTTGCACAGACGCGACTTTTTGGCGGTTGTCTGCGCGTGTCGGCAAATTCCGATGCATGGATCCTGCTGTAAGTTACAGGATATACGGTAGCGTATTTCAAGGTAACAACTGAAGAACTTCAAGTTGCTTGGTTTCCGAACGCGTCAAGATTCACTCCAGCACTCCTCAAAAGTCCTACTTAAGCATCGAAGACCCCGTTTTTCCATGGATAGTTTTGGCAACATGTTTTAACACCATGCAGCCGACTGGTGAGGGCAAATCCTGGTCACTGAACTGGAGCGTTTTATGGCCGTGAGCAAGAGCGAATGCTGCTTGGCCCCTAGGGTACGTTGTTCATTCAAAGCAATCACTGTCACCTGGAAACTCATCGACAACCAGATATCGGCGGACATGTGAACAAGTCCTGTTCATAGCAATATCTGGTAAGTTTGCCACTTGCGCCAACGCGATGCCAATTCTGCCTGCTTCTGCTACATGGACACATTATGTACGGTATGCCGAGCAAAACTCAACAAAGGGAAAGCGATGTCGGGCCACGGCGTGAAGGGGGTATTTTTAGGCCAAAGCAAAGCAATATGCGCTGGAGAAAAGAGAAGAAAAGAAAAGAGACAGTCTCCAATCGTCAGGACAAGTAAAAACCAGCCAGATTCTTTGGCTTCACACGTTGCTCAACCCAGGGTCCATCTAAGCACTCTGCGGCAGTAACGACGCGTCCTTCTCTGTTCCAAGCGTGAACCCTCTTGTTCGGGCGCTTTCAGGATGCTGAAGCCCCAGCTTCTCCAGCCCGGCGGCCACGCTGTCCGCGTCGCTGTAGACGATGCCGAGGCCATTGCTGGAATCCTTGTTGGCTGCTCCCTTCTTCTCGTTGTTGGCATCGTTAGCGCCCTCTTCGAGGTTCATCAGCGCCGGGGGTCTGTGTCGCATCTGCCGGGCCTTCGCCAGCGAGATGGTCTTCTGCTGATACGTGGTTGTGATCGGCTGCGTGTCGTCGCGGTCGATCGTCGCCTTCATCAGCGCCGCCATCCACAGCCGCCCCTGCTTGATGTTCGGGACCGCGAAATAGTGCACGGTAGGTTTTGTGAAGTTGACTGCGCGAGAGAGACCGGCCCGCGGGGGCACCAGCTTGAAGATAAAGATGGAATCTGACTCCTTGACCGGATCTCGTTCCTCATCGGCCGCTGCAAGTGTTGTGATGTGGCTTCCAGCCGGCATTGCTGGCGTGCTCGATACACCCGTGAGCGTAGCGTGGAGTCCAGTGAGTCGCTCGTTGTCAGCCGGAAGCACCCGGTGGAACGAAATGTCGATCAGACCTCTTTCCTGGTCGTCGTCTTCTGAGTAGTAGTATGCGAGGCGCCTGCCCTTGAGAACAAACAGGCGGGGCTTCCACGTCGTCATGAGGTTGGCGCTCCTCTTCTTCATCCACCCGCTGTAGTCGGCATCCTTGATGGCTTCCCGGGGGCTGATCTTTTGAAGGCCGCGCTGGTACGCGCTGGTCTCCTGCTTTGTCTTCTTGCGACTTGTCCGTGTGGTTGCCGTTGTCGCCGTGCTCGGGCTCTTGGTCGTATCCGGCGAGTCAAGTTCGAAACTTGGCCCTTTGGAAGGGGTGCTGGATCCGGTACGAGCAGGCGAGTACATCGGTGATTCCTTGAGCGGCGACTCGATCGGTGACAGCTTCGCTCGTTCCGTCCCAGTAATCGCATCCGAGGCAGCCCGTAATCCTCCGAGTCCGCTCGCCAGCAACATCTTCATGTTGAAGTCGGGATGATTGACTTGGCTCAACCGCTTGATGGCAGATTTTGGCGATGACCGCGAGTGATCGGATGAATTGCTGTCCAATCTTGTGACGGTGGGTTGCGTAGCCTCCTTGGAGCCTGAGATGTGGCGGAATGAGTCGGTGGTCGTGACGGACGGCGAGCGCTTAGCAACGCCGTAGTATTTTTGAGCTGCGGAGGACATCGACGATTCGCGCACAGAATCCACGCTACCAAGCCTCGAGTGCCGCGACAGTGCAGTGGCGCTTCTCACGCGTTGTTCTTCTGCATAGCTCGCTTTTGGCGACGCTTGGGCGCTGTCACGCTTCTTCAAAACATTACGTCGCCGGGGATCCGCATCTGTGCCCGAGAAGTAGCCCTTATCGAGCTCAACTGCCGAATCTTGGAGCTCTGCACTTTGTTCCGTCATTCCGTCTCGAAGCCCTGCAGACGACAGGGGACGTTGAGCATAAGCCGTGGCGCTACCCAGGGTCCAGTTACGGTCGAAGGACGGCTTCTTCTTATGGGAGACGTCCTGTCGAGTAATGGCACCGTTGGGCGGAACCTTCGAAGCCACCGAAGAAGTGGTGGGCCGTATGCCCGCTAGGCCGTAATCGGTTGAAGAGTGGCGCCGCGAGTGGTGCAAATCTCGGACGGATGCAGCAGAGGGCCGTTTGTCGTGGTACGTACGAATTGGGCTGTCAATAAGTGGTGAGACGGGTGATACTGGTTCATACGGCTCAAGCTTCGGGGTCTGTGACAACCGCTTCGTCTTAACGGAGAGCGAAGGTTCGTTCACAGAGCCCAGACGCGACCCCGAGTTGGTTATCGTATTAGTTCTGCTCCGGACCCTTCCTGCATCGGATCCTGCATCGCTTCCGTAGTTCTGGGTATTTCTACCACTGGTCGGTGCCAGTCCGTTCACCTCGTCCTGAAGCTGCTTAATCTTCTGCCACGTTTTTAGTCTCCTACCCACGGACCCCAAGTCAAGCGCTTTGATGAAGACCGATGTCTGATCCATTCCCAGAATCACTTCGCCCGTGATCTCTTGGTCCCGGAAAACCTCGCAATGGTGCTTCTCGACGCCAGCGGTGAACAGATACTCGGCAACCTGGTCGGCGGACCACGACTCGACTTCCTGACGCGTGTGGACCATCGTCTCTTCCTCCTCGTCCGTCTCCTCGCCCTGGATGTATGAAACGCGGTGGCCCAGGTGCGAACTGTACTCGCTGCCAGAGTCATTGCCATTCCGAAGCGACGCGCTGCCTAGTTGTGGTGTATTGAAATCTGTGATGTGCTCATTGATGACGTTTAGAGTCTCATGCAAGACATGACTATCAGTGCTGGCTTTCGGTGTGGTTGTGCTACCGAGACCAGAACCGACTCCGGGCGGCACACTGGCCGAAGGCGGAGGGGGGCTGGAAGTGGCAATCGTCGACTTGAGGGAATCCAGGGGCAGCGTGGCCGAAACCGGTTTCACATTGGCGATGGGGTCACTCTGATTCTCCGCAATAGGCGGACTGGTGGCGGGAGTCGCCTGCGCGCTTTGGGCCTCAGCCAAAGGTGTGAGAGGCTGTTTTGCTGGTGCCAATGCCGGGACGCTTGCGCTGGCTTTCGGTGCGGGTCGCGTGTATACTGTGCCATGTCAGCCGGGATGCGCAGACAGCGCCCGAGGCGCAAACCCACCCTCTGGGAAGAGGCCGCTGTTCCCATTGACAGTATGCTTGCCCAAGAACCACCCATCTCCAAACTCGTCGTCTCGCTCGAGAAGCTCAACACGGTCGCCCTTCGCCAGGGTCAACTCATCGGAACTGCGGGCCTGGAAGTCGTCTGCGGGACGCCTAGGGTCAGTCATTGATTCTGGAAATCCGCACCAAGCCATCATGTACGGAGGTAATCGGTCGCGGCTGGTTGCTGTACCGACCACGCAACACCGAGCGAATGGCATTCAGGTCGGGGACACTGGAGCGACATACGGATAACGATCAGGATATCGCCCACCTCGGGCCTGTTTGGGTTGGACGTGGCCATCGTCCTCCCTCGCGGAGCGGCAGATCACGGAGTAGGTGCGTTCGAAGAGAAGGGATAACGGCAGAACCCAAGAGCAAGCCGTCGAGATTGGGGTTGCGACTGCCAAAAAAGAAAAACGCCAAGGTCGGGAAGGGCTTCGGACGCTGGACGGACGGAGCCGCTGAGGGGTGGCGGTCGTATCGCAAAAACCGGGCCTCAGGATCTGGTTCGGAGGCCAAGCAAGGAGCCCTGATTTGGTTCGGAAGGGCCAAGGGGGCGGGCGATCCAGACACGGCCAGTAGATGGCAGACAAACGACGTGAAATGCAGATGGCGCACTGCGTTGTGCCACTCCCATCGTCTGATGCCGCCGCAGGCACGTTGGGAGTTCTATTCCTGAAGATGTTGTTCCGCGGCGGGTGCCCAAGGTGGCATGGAGCGCTAAGGTTGAAGCGTTGGGGGTATCTTCGCGGCAAGACCACGTATGATGGGGGCTGGACGGTGACGGGGGACAGGGGCCTGAGAACCGTTTGTGGGCGGCGGCGGCGGCACTTCGGCTTCTGTTGTCGCTGATTGGGGGAGCAACCCGCTTAACGAACTGGGACGAGGGGTGTGTGGATTGCCGTTATTGGGCCTGCAAAACGGGCTTCTTCAGGCGATGCGGCCCAGACTTCGCACAGCGAACACTGTCCCAGGGACGGAATGATTGTAAAGAGCGGCTGGCGGTGGTGTTGTCAAGGTTGAGTGAAATTGGGATGAAAAACTTCTCGTCTGGGATAAACGATGTAGGGATGTTCTCGGTTATCCATTTGACTCCAGCCGCTTCAACGGCGGCGCATCTGTCCCATTTTGCAAAGATGGGCCATCCGTACGGAGGTATTGGTGGGTCCATCAATTTGAGAGACGGTGCGGGGTGGGTCTCACGGACGAACCATTGGCAGCCGTCAGGAGGCTGGGATATTGTTGAGACTCTCCCGTCACCTGTCTTCGAACCCAAAAGACACCACGGCATTCTAAGGTAAGGTATGGTCGTACCAGGATGGGACTGGCGCTCGCCTGAGTAACCATTGCACCTCGGACGGAGGCTGCGGCGCCACATTGCTGTCCCCATGCTGTCAGGAGCCGCTTGGCGAATGCGGGACACTGCATTCGCGCTGCGTGAACGCGGAGTCCTCCTATGGATATCTGGAATGTGGGCGGGAGGAGATGGGACCTGCAGAAAGCTGTACATACGGTGCTCTCGAAAGCTGCCCCGATTAAACGGGGGTTCAACATTCGTTGCTCTTAGTGAACTACTAAGTTAGGTAGTCGGTGCTCTGCCATCCATATAACGTTGGACGCCCTTGAATATCGATTCGGCCGCTACCTCGTAATGTACAAACTGGATGTGCGTTTTCTATACAAGGTACTGAACCGGCGGCAGACGTCCGTCGCCCTGGAGGACGGGAGGACAATTTAGCTGGGCGTTTTCTTGCCCATTCACATGTTAACGAAGCCCGAGCCCCACAATTGAACCCCTGGAGCTTTGCTAAGGTCCCCCAGCTTCGGCGTCGGCCCGCTCTGCATCCAGCCCACTCTAGGCCTCGGCAACTCCAGACCGATCCCATCATCCACTGAGAGATGACAGCTCAAAAGCAAACCATCTGGAATGTCCCGCTGGGCTCTAACAAGACACAATATCAAGAACCACCGTCATAGCCAGCAACAACAACAACAACAACAACAACAACAACAACAACAACAACAACAACAACAACAAC